>KL258019.1:0-10847 GCA_000699545.1 Podiceps cristatus | reverse complement strand
TCCTGCTGATAGAATCTGAGAGAGTTTAGTCCTTGAGACCAAGAGTGGTGAGAAAGGCACAAAGGTGAAAAAAGACATGGCAGAAAATCACAGCATCAAAGATAGAGGGTCTCTCACAAAGGATGAGGCTGAGTAGTTGAGAGAAACAGTCAAGCATTGAGAATAATCAGAGAACAGCTGGAAAGGCCAAGAGAGATCCTGGAAGTCAGGCAGCATTAGAGATAGCTTAAGTGTGTTAAAACCCAGGATGCTGCTTCCTGGGAGTCCCAGGAAAAACAGATGGGAGTCAAGATTTTCTCAAGTGATTTGTAGCTTTAGGGGAGCTTTATTTTAAAAAAATCTCAGAAATTCAATTTTCCCTCTGGTGCATTTTCTGGTTTTGGTATTTGGGCCTAAGTGTTGTGCCCACCTGTCCTATAGGAACTGTTTCAAAGGTGGTTCTGTTTGCTGAGTGGGTGTAGAAACACCGTCACTGTTATGTCAGGGAATAACACCTCAAGAGTGCTCATCCCGGACACCTGTGCATCCTTGGTGAACAACCTACAGTGAGAAGCACTCCTGAGCTCCCATAAAAAAACACTCATAGCAGCAAATTGCAGAACACTCAAGCGGCAATGATAGGTCCTCATGCTGCATCCCAGCACTGGCAGACAGTTATGTACACTGCATGACTTCATCTCCATCGTAAAACAGTAGATACAGCTTTTTCATTTTCCAGGGTTCGGACCCAGGAGGAGCAGGCCCAAGGACTACCCCGGCAGTTTGCTATCCCTTCCACAGAGGAATGCACATTCACCAGGACAGCACTAAGAAAGTATGGCTCTTGCACCTGCTCTTTCTGTGATCCTTAATTTAGAAAAACAGTTTATTTCTCCAGCAAAAATCCAATGTTTGTTGGATATTAGCATTGCTGTGCTACTGAAATCCTCTTAGGAAACAAAGGATTCAGCAAAAGATGGCACTAGTTACTTATGGCATGACTTCCTACCTCCCCTACGTTGAAAGGACAGAATGACTAAAGCCTTGGGTTTTGATGTTCATCTTTCAAAATGAATGAGTTTAGTAAGATGCATTCATTTATCCCTCTGGAAAATGAAACCAGAAGATAACAATATAATTAACTTTATTTATTGACCAGTAAGGATACTGTTTACAAAGGCTCCTCTAATGCTTTCCTTCATAAATTTTCTGAAAAAAAAAGTATTTACTGTAAATGAATCATATGTTTCTACAGCTTATCCTGCAACACACCATTTGTAACGTCATTTCCAAACTTTTTGAATATTGTTAATAAATATTTATTCTAGTAGAAATATTTTGTTCAATCATACTCATTTAGTCACTTACTGTTTTTATTTTATTAAGTGCAGGCTGTGGCAATTTTATATCAGTCCATATGTTTGTACTTTTTTCCTTCTGCTTCATTCCCTGCTTTATAGAACTGTGCTCTCATTGAACTGAATCTCCTTATGCCTTTCTGCAACCTTTATCATGACTGAAAATTCTGAGTTTGGTCTTTGAAAAACTTAAACAATAACTAAAGAATATTTACAAAAAGCAAAGAGGGAAATAAAATCAGTCTTGTAACATGCTTTATAATACGTGAATTTGTGGCAACTGAAGATTAGTCTGCTCCACTTATTTTCCGAACTGGTTCCTGCTTGTGTAGTAAAATTGTTCGTCCCTTGTCTATTAGAGAAAACAGAATTTCCCTCTATGGCCCCGGTCTTGCAGACAGCTATGTCTTCCACGATCAGTTCCATTAGCTTCATTGCAACTATCTGAGCGAACTGACTTAGTTGGGTATCCAAGTGATTGGGAAATTGAAATCTTTGTTGTTATGCAGTTTCTGGATGACTTTCTGTTTAGATTTTTCTTCTGTCCAAACCATCAGCCATTATTGGATCATGTAGCTACTTAACAAAATGGTTTGCATTGCTTATTCTCCAGTATGTCTAATTTGATGTTGATAATGCTCATAATTTATCATACTCTTAAATTTAGTTCTTTGCTGATAGCTGCAGACATTCTAGAAATACAAATTACTTAAAAGCTGAGGTTTATTTAAAACCAAATAGGAAATACTTTCTTGTCCTCATAAATACAGAGAAAATAAGAAAAACATGACCATAAGTATCAGAGGACAATTAAAAGGATTTAAAAGTTGTTATCATTTAGTCTTGAGATTTAAGCCAATCTTGTTATATTCATAAATTTGTCTTACGTTTTTTTTAAATTTTAAGGCTGATGGGGGAACCTCTAGAGAGGCAAGAGAAGTGGGCCCATGCAAAAGTCATGAAGTTCAACAAGGCCAAATGCAAAGATCTGCACCTAGGCCAGAGCAATCCCCGATATCAATACAGACTAGAGGATGAATGGATTGAGAGCAGCCGTGTGCAAAAGGATTTGGTGGTACTGGTGGATGAAAAATTGGACATGAGCCAGCAACATGTGCTTGCAGCCCAGAAAAGCAATCATATCCTGGGCTACATAAAAAGAAGTATGGCTAGCAAGTCAAGGGAGTTGATTCTTCCCCCCTACTCTGCTCTCATGAGACCCCAGCTGCAGTACTGCTTCCAACTAGGGAGTCCCCAGTATGAGAGAGGCATGGACCTGTGAGAGTGGGTCCAGAGGAGGGCCACAAAAATGGTTACAGGGGTGGAACACCTCTTCTACAAAGAAAGGCTGAGAGAGCTGGGGTTGTTCAGCCTGGAGAAGAGAAGGCTCCAAGGAGACCTTACTGTAACCTTCCAATACAGAAACAAGGCCATGAAGAAAGAATGAGAGAGACATTTTACCAAGGACAAAGGGCAAGGGTTTTAAACTGAAGGAGAGTATATTTAGTTTGGGCATAAGGAAGAAATATTTTATGACAAGGACGTTGAGATACTGGAATGGGTTTCACAGAGAAGTTGTAGATGACCCTTCCTTCAAAGTGTTCAAGGTCTGGTTAGATGGGGCTTTGAGAAAACTGATCTAGCAAAAGGTGTCCCTGCCCATTTCAGGGGTTGGACTAGATGATCTTTGATGATCCCTTCCAACCCAAAATGTTCTATGGTTGTAACATATTGTACTTAAATTATTATATATCATTTATTATTTTCATTAAATATTGCTCAGAGCTTCCAGAAAACTTGCTAAGAAGCACCACAAATAGTTGTAACAAAATAGTTAAAAATGAAAATTTTAAACTATTTTTTGAAACAAAAATAATCTATTTAATTATTTACTGTTCTCAGACACATTTAAATTTCTGCATAGCATAACCATTTTCCCTGTTCTTCTATCATCTAATCTGGTTCTATCCTCTATACTGACAGGGCATATGACCTCATTTTGAGGGTCTTCCTGAATGTGTCTTATATCCTTCAAGGAGGCATCAGCAGCACACTCCTCTAGAAAGCTGTAGCCAGGAGCACCTAGTAGGATCAGGGAGAACAACCTGTTGCACCTGGAGAGGAAGAATGGTATCATATTTTCAAAGGATTCCTGAAAGTGTTGCTGCAGTAAAAACTGCAGGTCTTTTGGATCAAGGTAGGACATACCCATCTGACCAAACGCAGACATTTCTGTGTATGAACTAGTCATATAAGGCTCTTATTATTGTCAATGGAGAGAATCAGCAGAAAAACTCAAGGGAAAATGTATCTTATTCAAAAGCAGAGATTGAAGTATTTTATCAAAGCTAAATTTTTTGTCTGCTGACTGTGGAGTGATTGTAACATGGCTAAGTCTGAAATATGAACTTACAGTATAAATATCTACAGTTAGGTGAGAGATATCCCATTCATATTGCTTCTGGAGAAGGAGAGGGAAACAGCATTAAGAAAGTAGACAATTCATAGGAATTTGAGATCTGGAAATGGTAGATTGACATCAAACTGTTCTTCTAAGATACAGTATGGATCTGTGGTTATAAAACATTTGTGTCCAAGAACTACTTCCGCTAACTTGCCCAAGTGCTTTGGTTTTGTTCTGTTAAGAATTAGGCTAAGCAGGAATAAAAGCTTTCTGATTCTGAAAACATGTTTCTACATATTGTACTGCTGAGAAAGCTGTTCGTCAGAAACCCTGTAAATTAGGAAAATGTCATAAGTCTTTCTGGTTGTATAGAGAATACTGAACATAGTAATTTAAAAAGAGAAAATAAAATCAAAGGTATGCCATCATCCTGAGATTTACTCAGGGAAGATTTCATTTATTTCAGTTATTTGTTGTACAAAGTTGACTGTAAATAATAAAAATTTCAAAAGAAGTTGAATATATTAGGCATATGGGTATCAATAGGAACTTGGAGCCTAATCCCAGTGCCACCTTTGAAAGTCTCAGATATACAAGCCAGTGCTGTCAATTAGTGCCAGTTGTTTTGAGAATATCATTTGGAAAACACAATCATAATTTCATAAAATCCATCACTCTTCTACTTCATTGCCAGATCCCCAGTTTTCAAAAAACCTTTCTTATGCAAATCTTTATTGTCAATAGAAAACCAACAGATTAGTGGACGGTACATATGAAATATAATCAGCAAACTGTAAATATGAAATGAATATAAATGCAGTTAATTGAATGTCAAAAGAAATGGCCTGGTTTCTATAGTAGTTGTATCATTCCATTAGACAGATTTATTAAAACACAAGATCACTCCTAAACTTCTGTTCTTTTCTTTTTAAAAGAAAATTCTGCCAGAGGTTTTAATTATTTTAGTAAAGTGGTGTTCAGTCTATGATTAGGCCAAACAATACAGGTCCAGCTTGCTTCACAGGACACAAAGCTTAAATTTAATGGGTCTGAATGAGAGAAAAAAAAAAATATCCACATCCTTATATTTCTTGTAGTTTCTGCTACTCTCCTGGCTATGTCGGCTTGACCAATTTTCTTCACAAAACAGTCAACAGTATTTTAGAACTGTTTCCCAGTGTACCTTTTGCCTCTTTTTAGATCACTTTTTTCCATCATTGTTTAGAATTTCAACATTTTAAAAACTGATTAATAGCACTTACTTTTAACCAACTGAAAAGTTCACACTCCTTTGCTTCCTCTCCTTCCCTATAATAACAATGATAAAGATCTAAAGGAAATCTTTTATGTTTCTGTTGAACAACTGCCCTGCTTCTGCAAAATAATATTGTATTACGTTACACCTTGGAACCATTTTTTTTTTTTTTCCCCAGATTAAAAGTGCAAAGAATATAACGTAAAACTTCTGCATATTTGTGCTGTGTCTTTTTCCATCTTCAGGTATATTGTTAGCAGTGAGCTAACTAACTGGGTGTCAATGAATTGGACAAGATCTTCCATAAGTGTTCATTTCCAAAGGCATTTATAAGGTTCCCACATCAAACATATTCAACAGCATCTAATACCAGACAAGCAGCACCAGGCTCTTAACAGACACATGTTTTGTGTGCATGGTGCACTGAATCGTGCCATGAAGTCTCTGACAAATCATTGCCACATGCATCGGAGTTCCAGCTACTTTTCAATGACCTGTAACTAAACAGTTTTCAAGAACTTAATCTACACAATAATTTTAAGAAGTGTCATACTCTTTCTCCAAAAAGGTGTTCGTCAGTCAGAGCATAATGTCAACGCACAGTCAACGCACAGACAGATTCTGCTGATTTTGTATTAAGTAAGTGGTGGGGAGGTACTGAGAGAAAATCAAAGAAATTCTTTGTACAATTGGGAAAAATTAGCATTTAAGTTCAAATAAGGCCAATAGAATCAAGTAGCGTAGGAGCCATTTTGAACAACTGAACTGGGCCTCTCAGTGGTATCAGATTCTGTATGGATATGCTCTTTCACGTTATTCCTTTCATTTTGAAATATTCCTAATCACTGCATTACTAGTCTGTAGGCATCTGCCTCTGAAATATATAGAGATGCATTTTACTGTCTAATGGTGTATATTAAGAAAAGACAGCACTTCATTTTTTATTGTATCCCTATTTTATTGGAAACCCATTGTGTTTTGTACTGAATTAAAATGGACAAATGATGAGAAAACATTCACTAAGGAATGGTCTGATGGGGTTGAGGAGTAGAGTTAATTTGAAATATATTTTCTATATTTAGATTCTTTCTTTAATACTTGAGGATACCATAAGCTTGAAATAATAGTTCTTTCTTATTTTAGTTTAAGCTACATAATACAGATAAGATATTGAAAGTTAAAACCACACCTTTTCATTTGTTGGTGGTGTAGACATACCATTTTTTGGGTAAAATAGACAAAAAGAAGATTAAGCACTCCTTGTCTGTCAGAAGATGCTATAAGGTATTAAAGTAACAGGTATTGAGAGGATGCATAAAAAAACCAAACCAAACCAAAAAAATAACCAAACAAGTGGAAAACTCCTTGCAGAGACTATGGCATTTAAAAAAAAAAAAAAAAAAAGGAGAAAAACCCTTGGAAAGCCAAGGAAATTAAAAAAAAAAAAAAAAAAAAAAAAAAAAAAAGGAAGCTGCATTGATTTGTATTCCTTCTGGATTTGTTCTGTTTGAAGAATAAATTGAATCTTGAAACAAAGGCCCTGAAACAGATGCTAGAATAACACTGTTTCTGTCCTTGGGTGTTGAAATAGACCAACAGCATGCATATAGTCCTCTACACTATTTGGGTTATTAACAGAAAAAATATTATTTCTTCCTTATTTACAAACTTGAACTTAGTCTGTGAAATATGCCACAATGAAGAGGCCTGTTCTCAAATAAAATCCTGGTTTTGAATGTGTTCCCTTTGACCAAGATGTATGTAAAGTACTATTACAATGTCCAGGTAAGTTCTTTTTGTGACACTGAGTCCTGTGATATGTTCCAGCTTTTCCTTCCCAAGCTTACTTGAGCTTGCTGTCAGTTAATTTAGCCAGGCCTTTTCATAATATTCCCTGTTAAATTTTTGAGTATCTTAGTATGAACACAGTTTCTCACAATCACTTTTCAAAAAAAATTAAAAAAATGTTAAATAGTATTATTTATTTATCTATCTATCTACGTCTTCAACAGTATTATTTGTTTATTTATTTGTTTATTTATTTATTTTTAACACGTGAAAAATTTCCCTGCTTTTAGGGTAGGGGTGTGTGTGTGTTGTATGCATTTGTTTTCCAAGTCTTAATTCAATAGTTATTGAACAAAGCTCAGATTCTAGGGCATTCAAACCCCTATATGAGTAACTTCATGTGGTATCACAGAGAGTTAAATACTCTATTTTCTTCTCTTCAGCTTTTCTTTTATTGACACTTAGTGTCTTAGCATTATTATGTTGAGCTTACATCTGACTCTAGTTTTCATAAAACTAGCAGATCAAGTTTGTCGTTTTGTACAACTCATAGTGAATTATTTAACAAAGAGTATCAGCTTCCAGTGTTTTCTTGTATGATTGTGTGTTTCCTTACACAGCTCCAACTACATCATGTGTTGGAACTTGAAGCTCCTTTCAAGGAAAAGAGAGGGGATTCTGCCCCTCTGCTCTGCTCTCATGAGACCCCACCTGCAGTACTGTGTTCAGCTCTGGGGCCCCCAACACAAGAAGGACATGGGCCTCTTGGATCAGGTCCACAGGAGGCCATGAAGATGATGAGGGGGCTGAAGTACCTCTCCTGTGAAGACAGGCTGAGAGAGCTGGGCTTGTTCAGCCTGGCAGAGACTCCAGGGACACCTTCTAGCAGTCTTTCAGTACCTAACAGGGGCCTACAAGAAAGATGGAGGGGGACATTCTACAGGGACATGGAGAGATAGGACAAGGGGTAACGGCTTTAAACTGAAAGAGGGTAGATTTAGGTTAGATCTAGGAAGAAACTCTTCACTGTGAGGGTGATGAGGCACAGGAATATGTTGCCCAGGGATGTTGTGGTTGCTCCATCCCTGGAAGTGCCCAAGGCCAGGTTGGATGGAGCTTTGAGCAACCTGGTCTAGTGGAAGGTGTCCCTGCCCATGGCAGGGGGGTTGGAACTAGATGATCTTTAAGATCCCATTGAACCCAAATCATTCAATAATTCTATGACTCTATGGGGTTTTTTTAAGAAATATTCCTGACAATTTTAAGAGGATAACATCTGTATTCTAATTCTGAAAAACTTCATTTGTGAATTTCTATTTGCTGTTCTCCAGTGAGTTTGACATATCAAAGTCATATCCTATTTATGAATAAATCAGTGACAAAAACCCACAAGCCTCTCTATTCAAAGAACAACTTTCAGCTTGGTGAGTCCAAGTGTTTTATGGAGACAGTATCTGGCCAATAGACTAAAACTCTTACATTTTTGTTATAATGATCCTGTTTTCTTTTTTCTTGGACTAAAAACACTGTCAGTGATCTGTGTGATCCTTAAGGAATTTATCTGCTTCACACCAGAGTGGAGGAGTATTTCATGCTTCTCAAATTTAGATCAGCCCTCATGACTTGGCTATAAAGTTATGGTGGGTTGACCGTAGCCGGCAGCTAAGTCCTCACACAGCTGCCCACGCACCTCTCTGTTAGCAGGATGGGGAATGGAATCAGAAAAGCAAAAGTGAGAAGAATCTTGTGGGTTGAGATAAAGACAGTTTAATAGGGAAAGCAAAGGCTGCATGTGCAAACAAAGCAAAATAAAGAATTCAGTCACTAGTTGAGATCACCAGGCAGATGTTTAGCCATTTCCAGGACAGCAGGGCTTCATCACACATAATGGCTACTTGGGAAGAAAAGGCCATAACTCCAAACATCACCCCTTTCCTCTTTCTTTCCTCACCTTTATTGCTGAGCATGACATCACATGGTACAATATATACTTTTGGTCAATTTGTTTAAGTTGTCCCATCTGTTCCCCCTCCCAACCTTTTGCCCATCCCCAGCCTACTCACTTGAGAGGCAGAGTGAGAAAAAGGAAGGAAAAAAGATAACCTCAATGGGTTTGGGGGGGCAGTGTGAGAAGCAGAAAAGTCCCTGATACTGTGCAAACCTTGCTCAGCGATAGCTAAAACACTACACTGGTGGTAGCCAAAACACTACACTGATTTTGGTCATGGATAAAAACCATAGCACCATAAGGGCTTCTGTGAAGAAAATTAACTCTGTTCCAGCCAGATCCAGGACAAAAGTCAAATTCCCTCTTGTTTTTTCTGTGATTGATTGATTGATTGATTGATTATTGAAAACTTTGATCCTTATCATTGCATCTCCAGTAGGAAAAGTAGAAAGTACCAACAACTGACATCTGAGGCAGTTTTCAGGCAGCTATGGCTTTTAATTTTATCAGCACAGGTTGACCCTAGAAGTCAGGACTCACGCTTCTCAGGCAAGTGTTGTAAGTACCAGGCACATGGTGGCCCCCTCATTCTCTTGCAGAGCACTCCAGAGGCAGATCTGCCTCTTCATATTTATGGACTTTGTTCTTGTTTTTCTCTCTCATTATATCAAGACTGCACATTGGAGATGTTTATTGTTCTGGCAAGATGAATCATTTAGAAAACTGACTTGGTTTTATGTGTTTTAGACTGTATTCACAAATAGACTTGGGTGTTGCAAGATCGACCAGTGCAAGGTTTTAGCACACTTTCTTAGTGGTTAGGGTATTTGTCCAAGAACTTACTTCTCTGTTCTCAAGGGTCTCTGCCTTTCCAGGCTCAGAAGCCTTGCCTTTTCAAGCCATGAACTGTACTCTGACTGGTGGGAGGCTTAACTTGCTTCTCTTGAACCAATATAAAATTGCACAGCAGGAGAAATATGTTGCACATTGCAGGATATTGCACATCAGGCAAGGCAGAGAAAAGAAAGAACTGTTAGGCAGTGAAAATTAGCCAGTGTTATAGTGAACAAAGTATTGTCAGGGGATATTTCAAACTACAGCAACTAGATTATGTAAAAATTATATTAAATGAGCTCTTCATTTGGCATTACCAACTTTGCTTCCCCCATGTAAAAAAAAAAAAAAAAAAGGAAAAAACAATGAAACCCCCAAACTTGTTGATAACACTGTAAAACTGAGACATGAGCCAGCAAGGTCTTGAATGAATAAGTCTGATTTTCATCAAAATCAGATTAATTTTGCAAAGAAGTGCAATCTCATTCACTGGAATTAAGAGAGAATATTATTTCCATAATTTTATATTTTCTTTAAATAATTAGTGCTGAAATATGTTTTCCAGTCAGAGTTCCTAGAGTTCCACTGATTTCAATGAATTTTTCACAGATTTAAGGATGTTGTCAGATTGATCTCTCTACAGGTCTAAAAGCACTTTCTCATATTGACATTTTTAATGCATTTTATTATTAAGTAGAAAGACAGAAAAAGGCTGTGAGAGAGAAGCCATCCTTTTCTGGAGCTTCATTAGCACCAATAAATCCTGTTGCGTGTAAATGATCTGAAAAACTCAGAGCAATTAGCTTTTCCTTTTTACTTGAGTGTTTTAGTGCAGACTGGTAGCTAATCAAGCTGGGAAATTGAAATAGAGTGTGTAAAAAAATTGTTTATGAGTAATATAGTAAACAAGCATTGCAGATAGTTCTGTACCTGCTTTAGTGCTATAATAAAATAAGCAGTGAAATCAGTATTGCATCCATTTAGGTGTAATTGTACAAATTGCTAGCTAATCAGAGTGAGAAAATTGAGCCAGGACTTGGGAGAACAATGCTATGTGCTATTAACTTGATGTTTAACTATGTATTTAAGGCATTTGGAGATGAAGAATTTTTTTAAAATAAACATAGATTTATTTTCTTATTAAAAGTGTGCCTGATTCTGAGTTGATTTCATTAGTGTAATCTGGAAATTCCACTGATATTTGTGAAATTAATTCAAACACAAATTGATGTAAACAGTATGAGATGAGTATGGGGTACTGATCGATGAAAAGCTGGACAT
>JMFS01014376.1:0-18000 GCA_000699545.1 Podiceps cristatus | reverse complement strand
ACTGAGGTGCTGGAGAGGGTCCAAAGAAGGGTAAGTAAGCTGGTGAAGGGTGTGAAGAACAAGTCCTGTGAGGAGCGGCTGCAGGAGCTGGGGTTGTTTAGCCTAGAGTAAAAGAAGCTGAGGGGAGACCTTCTCACTCTCTACAGCTACCTGAAAGGAGGTTGTAGCGAGGTGGTTGTGGGTCTCTTCTCCCAAGTAACAGGCAAGAAGATGAGAGGAAATGGCCTCAAGTTACACCAGGGGAGGTTTGAATTGAATATTAGGAAACATTTCAGTACTGAAAGGGTTGTCAGGCACTGGAAGAGGCTGCCCAGGGAGGTGGTTGAGTCACCATCCCTGGGGGTATTTAAAAGACAGGTAGATGTGGTGTTTGGGGACATGGTTTAGTAGTGATTAGGCATCGTTGGACTCAATGATCTTCCAGGTCCTTTCCAACCAAGGGATTCTATGATTCTATTACAGAAAACATTTTCTGAGAATTCTGAGTAAAATTTCATAATCAAATGGCTATTTTTTTATTTGCCTTTTTTTATCAGTTATTTTGATCTTGAGGCTTGACTTGTTCAGTTAAGTAACAATTCAAATCAAGGCTACACTAAATGTACCTAAGAAGTGTTTTGGTATCAGGACTGTGCCTTTCATGTGTATCTATCTCCCACTTTCCCCACATATCATACCTTGGGTTGTACAACTGAGTGGTCTCAGAGAGCACTTGGATCCTTTCCAGTTGGACTAATGAGGAGAAAGAAGTCTAGGAGCAGACCTAGTGCACTCTCACCCATGGGACAGGCTTGAGTTAATTCAGTCTAAGACTGCTGAAATGTGTATAGCTTAAAAGTCAGATCCTCAAGATCTGTTCTTCTGCTCTATAGACCTGATCCTATTGCATTACTCTACTTGTTGCTGTAGACCCTCCCAATCACAGAGTAATACCCTGGACAGAACTATGGGCAAACAACTTCAGACAGTTAACCTTAGTTTGTGTATAGAAAGCTTTCTGTCGAGGCAGGAAACAAAACATTTCGGTGATCCATTGGCATAGGCACCTCTGCCAGGAAGAGTTTATCAGAAATACATTGAGCGTTCTCTTCAAGTGCTCACAGAAGGCTGCAAGGCCTTTTTCATTGAATGCAATGGATTTTGGATCAAGGCTTTAAAAGCTAAGAGCCACAGGCATCTGCTTCTGCACACAAAGTTCTCTGCGGGCCTGACAGTTTAGCCATACAATCACACTGATGACTCCTCTGACAGATCTGATGCTTCTACCATAACCCGTTTTTGATTAGTGAGACTAGACATTACAGCACACAAAGGGATCTATTACAATTAGGCAGGGGTAAATTATTAGCATTTCGTATTCTGAAAGTAATCTTCATCCAATGCTAGTTTAGCTGTCGGTATAACCTTTTCTACAGGCATGAGATATTGGATTTTAATGCCTAATAAATTCTGTGAAATATAGCAGTGCTCTGGAACATGCAAGCTGTAGCCAGCCACTGTATTTAGGCTGCCTGGCCACTTCCACGCATTTCCCACTGTCCAGCTGATCTCACAGAAATGGGAGCAGAATGCCAATCAATCCAGGTAACCAAAGACACTTTGAGTCTTACAACGTGCTGCCGAATGCTCAGAATGCCTTCACAGTTCGATCAGTCAGCCTTCCAGGGTGCATGACAACAGAACGAAGTGGCCCCTTCAGGCAGATAGTACAGTATGAACCTACAAACAAAGCAAGGATTATCATGCGAGCTCCTCAAGCACAAAGCCAGGCCCACTGAAGAATGTTGCTGTGTTCTTTGGATACTGCTGCTAAAGTTCAGCACCATCACGGATGTCAGCAAGAGCTATCTGAGGTGCAAATAAATTTAGAGTCTGGCCTTAGTCACCTTATTTCCTTTCAAATAATTGATCTTACATTTGTGTACTTACTTCTACTTACAGAGGGAGGATTAATTTCTAAATCTACACTTAATCCATGAAAAATCATCCCGTAAGGTCTGTGAATACTTGGAGAATGTTTTACAAATCTCTGTATCTTTGGCTTTAATGTTTAAACAAGATTGATGCTGCATGCCTCCTTGCGAAACAGAAGCATCAGCCAAATATGCAAAAATGCTCACTTATGGAAAATGTAATAATTTTTAATGCAATTTCTAGCCATCACCAATTTCTTCTGCAGTCCCTAGTAATATGGAATATGAAGCCTTTTCTTGATGTTACTGCAGATCTTTCCTCACATAAACTCTTATCATCTGTCACTGGTGAAAAATGCATAAGCGGGAAAAGATAATGCAAATAGTAAAACGCTGTCAGTTAATATGTTTGAGAGTGCATGCTTCAGGATGATGAAAAAGACACTTCTGTATTGAAACTTAAGTGGTAATGTTCTAACTGGAACAAGAACAATATTTTTAATCCATGCTTGAAAGAACAAATTAAATCTGCTGCAGCCAACCTTGGTAGGGCTGTATCTATCAGAGATGACTTTTTTTTATGAGAAAGCTACAAGTCCAAAGCTACTGGATACTCATTTGTCTGGTTTTCTGTAGACATTCAGGGAGCTAGGGCAATCATTTCTAGCTCAAAGAACATCCCAAAATATGAGGGGATCAAGAGGGAAAAAAAAAAAATCTCGATATGCATTCCATGAGTTTCTTGAATAGAGTCGCGTTTCAACAACAGAATTTCGAACACAAGCTAGTTACAAGTTCACAGTAATACACAATACGCAAACACAATAATGTATCAGTGCATTATCTTACATCTTTCAGTTAGTTACAGTCCTACCCAGCAGCATCAGTGTAGTATTTCTGGTGCCGTCATTGTTTCCAATACAAATTCCCTATTTTACAGGCATTAAAACTCAAGTATTTGGAATCCCATAAGCTTGAAACTTACTCTACAAGCTGTCAACTCAAATGCAATATATATTTTTCCTCCCCAGAAATTTAATTTAAATTGGTTCCACCATTTTTCTTTATAGATCCTAGAGAAGGGCATGAAATGAACATTTGACAGCTACTAAGAAAATACATGTTCTCAGGGAAGCCACAGAAATCACTGCAGTTAATTCATTAGCTGATAGTTGTTTACTGCAATTTGCTTTTAAATACACTAGCATAAAATACGTATCATTTTTGCTTTACACAATGATTACTGAACATTTATATTAAATATTATTCAAGTTTCCCGAGGTAGTAAAAAGAGGTATTTGAATTCTAACATTTTTATACATCTTAAATATATGTAAAGTATCTGCTAAATACAGAGGCAAATATACCAATAATTGCAATGATTTAAGGGAAGCGTGAAAAAATGCAGAACTATAGTACATGTTACAAATTGAGATCATCTTTGAAAGGTCATGGAGAACATGAGAAGTGCCAGAGGACTGGAAGAAAGCCAATGTCACTCCAGTCTTCAAGAAGGGCAAGAATGAGGACCCAGGAAACTACAGGCCAGTCAGCCTCACCTCCATCCCTGGAAAGGTGATGGAGCAGGTCATTCTGGAAGTCATCTCCAAGCATGTGGAGGAAAAGAAGGTGATCAGTAGTCATGGATTCACTATGGGGAAATCATGCTTGAACAACCTGAAAGCCTTCTATGATGGCACAACTGGCCAGGTAGATGAAGGAAGAGCAGTAGATGTTATCTACCTTGACTTCAGCAAGGCTTTTGACACTGGCTCCCATAACATCCTCATAGGTGAGCTCAGGAAGTGTGGTGGATTGAGAACTGGCAGAATGGCAGACCTCAGAGAGCTGTGATCAGTGGCGCAGAGTCTAGTTGGAGGCCATGCCGTACAGGTTAGGGGTGAACTGCTGGAAAGCAGCTCTGCAGAGAAGGACCTGGGAGTCCTGGTAGATGACAAACTAACCACGAGCCAGCTGTGCACCCTTGTGGCTAGGAAGGCCAATGGCATCCTGGGGTGCACTAAGAAGAATGTGGCAAGTAGGTCGAGGGAGGTTATCCTCCCTCTCTACTCTACCATAGTGAGGCCCCAGTTCAAGAAGGACGAGGAATTACTGGAGAGAGCCCAGTGGAGGGCTACAAAGATGATGAGAGGCCTGGAGCATCTCTCCTATGGGGAAAGGCTGAGGGAGCTGGGGCTGTTAAAGCTTGAGAAAGAGAAGAATGAGAGGGCACCCTATCAACGTTTATAAATATCTCAGGGGTGGGTGTCAAGAGGATGGGGCCAGGCTCTTTTCAGTGGTGCCCAGCATCAGGATGAGGAGCAATGGGCACAAGCTGGAACACAGGAAGTTCCATCTGAACATGTGGAAAATCATCTTTCCTGTGAGGGTGACCGAGCCTGGCACAGGCTGCCCAGAGAGGTGTGGGGTCTCCTGCTCTGGAGACCAAAGCCCGCCTGGGCACGTTCCTGTGCAACCTACTGTAGGTGACCCTGCTCTAGCAGGGGGTTGGACTAGATGATCTTCAGAGGTCCCCTCCAACCCCTGCCATTCTGTGACTCTGTGAAATGTTCACAGCAGCCTAGTGTTTAAACCCCTCTGAATTTAACACCCAAGTCCTTTAAAATTCTCAGCTAACAATGGGGAAGGTCATGTGAAAAGACAAGTGCCAAAAAGAAAAAGACAGAAAGACGAAAAAAGAATGAACCATGTAAGAATAATCAGAAAATAGGAGTTGCTTCAAAAAGAGTAAGCTAGCCCCGAAAAGGATACTGAGAACACAGCAGAGGCCTCTGACTATGAAAGTTTCTCTCCATTCTTGTTATTCCTGAAATTTTAAGATCAATATTTTCTTCATTGGTTCCAAGCAACAAAGATTATTCATGCTGTGGAGAGACAAAAAATTATTTTTTTCTGCTGATATTTAAAGAAACTGGGTAAAACGTACAAAATGCCTGATCCACTGACCACTTAAGTCAATACAAAGACTTCCATTTGAGGTCCAAAGTGGCTTGCTACTTTGGATGTGCAAGATGAATTTTATCATGTCTAGACAGATAATTGACTTTAGATTGCAACTATCATATGTTTTCATATCAACCTTACCAGCTGCAACAGGGAAAACCTGAACAGTCTCATAAAAGATATATGCCATTTCTTTACCTCCTTTCATTCTTCCTGCTGCTCAAATACAGAAATCCAAATGGCCTTAGCATGCCCAGTACTTGGTGACAGGGATTTTAAAACAGAAAGAAAAGTTTATTGGAGGTATCTTGCCTCTTCATATAGCCAAGTTATTCTCATCCCTCTGAAAAGAAACGCTATGACTAAGACATCATTTGCAATACCATAATGGAAACTAGTCGCTTAGATCTCATTCTCTGTGACACATGCAGAGCGTCAAACAATAGAACATACTGAATTTGTGAACACCATTAGTCATCCTTACCTCTGATTCTGCTTTTTCTAGCAAAATCTTTTTAACACAGAAGTTGTCCCTCAGTTCTCTTAGAAGCTAATCAAATCATTAAAATTCTCTTTCAAAATTCCAGTCTCATTACATCCATACATGGCGTTTGTCTCTTTGAACCATTTCCAAATCCAGCGTCATTAACACCACACACTGATTACTAGAATGTCGAAAAGCATGTGGGGAGTTATTTTTGAAGCTTGAAGAACAGGACTACATTTCAGAAAAAAATGCAAGCATTTCACTGAAATAGTATTTGTCATCATCAAAACATGACACTTCAGAGAGTGCATCATGTATAAAGAGCAGAGCAAGAACGGAGCACTGAAAAATTAATGAAAGTGAAACAGATTGTTCTATTTCTAATTAGGAACTATGGATGACTAGACCA
Source organism: Podiceps cristatus (assembly GCA_000699545.1). Taxonomy (NCBI): domain Eukaryota; kingdom Metazoa; phylum Chordata; class Aves; order Podicipediformes; family Podicipedidae; genus Podiceps; species Podiceps cristatus. Next base: position 12,227 of record JMFS01014376.1, on the reverse strand, counting down.
GGAAGGTTTCACAGAAGATTCACTACAGGGAATTCTGCTACATTGCTTTTCTTGGAAATATTGCTAAGATCAAGGATGCAATACCCTGGACATTAATAGAACAGGAAAAGAGGAAAGAAAGGGGAGGTTTCAGTGGCTCTTCACTCAAAAGGCTCACATAAGTCCTAAAAAAACAAAACAAAAAAAACACAAAACAAACAAACAAAAAAAACCCCACAAACCAACAGGCCTGCTTGGGTTATTAAATCATCACTTGATAAAAGTATAGTATTACAAATGCTACAAAGCATAGGGAATATAGTCATTCAGCTGAGATTTAAGTAATTTTCTTTGCATTCTGTGGGAAACAAGGCTGGATAAAGAATGTTAATATGATTTATCGAAGGTCTGCCCTGGGGCTTCAGCTAAGGTAAATTCACTAAAAGGAGGGAAAGGGGATTCTAACTGCTCTGGCCAAGAACCATAGACAAAACAGTTTTCCAAAAGTAAGCTATGCCATCCAGGAGTGGAAAAGGCTGAAGTAATCTAACTTTGGAGGCATACAGCGTAGATGACTGCATCTGAGCCAGTCATTCAAGTCTGCCTTTCTATGACATGAAAGGCACAATTCATCAGACCTAATCTAGACATCCTAGGATAAAGATAAGATGTGTGCCATCCCAAGGCCTATAATAGCTAGCTAAAATGTAAAAGTATTCATCAATATATGCAGATTAATACCGGCCCTGGTGTCCACAAAAAAGAAATCAGATCACTCTGCATGCTGCAGAGAGGTTTCCTGTCACTTGTTTTACAAACAGCCCTGTACAGTATATCCATAGCTGCTGCTTATCTCATTGTACCCTGAGGGTCTGAAAAAAAGCCAACAGAAGTTGCTAGAAAAATCCTATTGGTTTCTGAAATAACAGGATGCAGCTCTTAATCAGATCTGGAACATGATGAAACAGAAGAACCTGCCCACAGAGATGTGACAGCTATCAGCTAGCATCCTCCTCCCCTCAAGATACTCTTCAGTAGAGAAAGAAACCTGTTTTTTCTCTAGTTCTTCCAAGGTATCAATGCATGAGTAAATTACAGAGCTAAGCTAAGACATCGGTACCCAGCAAATCAATAGCAGAGTCAGAAATCTAACTCAAGAGCAATATCTCATTTCCTTTCCTGTGACCACTGATTTATAACAGCATAGGTAGTTGCAGAATAGGTTTGAAACTACATGAAAATGTGTTGTGAGGGATGACTGTCAAGCTCATAGAATCTAGATACAAGAATCAAAAAGTTGTGCTTGTCTTCCTAGTTCTGCTGCTAACTATGGGTTACATTAAATCCTACCCTCCATATTTTTGTTTCTCCATCTGCAAGATGGTGACTTCCTTCCCCCACTACCTGTAACACTGCTTAATTTACAACTCTGAAGTGCTTTGAGACCCTTGCATGAAAGTATAGGGAAACATAAAATACTCTTGTTTCTAAGCTTATCATTACTATGAAACAAAATAGCTATTTCAAAGCCTTACTGGGAACGTATTATTTTAATTTTGACTGCTTTGACACTGTGTTGTGTTTCCATTTTAGAGTCTTTATGGGATTTACCATATTCTCTATTTATAAGGCTATGCTTTCAGGTTAGCAGCAACACGAGATAACAGACTTCTTAAAATTATTGTGGAGAAGGGAAAGGATTAAATTTGGCTGCTCATTTTATACCTCAGCAAGGATGGAAAAAGCAAAGAAAAAGAAACTGCAAGGCTCTTCCGTTCTTTCTGTGGAGAGATGCCTCTTATGGAAAAGCAGAGTTTCTGGGTGCTCACCTCTACTAAATTGAAGCCATGCCATTGCAGCCTCCATTTTAATTCCTAAGAAGGGCAAAATAAGAGAGAGGTTAGCAAAATGAGAATTTAAACTTAGTCAAATATTTCCTTTGGTTTTGAGGCCAAAAAGTTTCTGAAGTTTATTTCTCTTCCTTTCACAGAAGAGAATTTAGAGCTCAGACACACTGACGGGAATGGAAGAGTAATCAGTCAGAAAGAACATATAAATTTTGTGTCTGCCTCTGTTAGTGGGGAAAATAATTGAAAGCATGACTGCTTATGCGTTTCCTCTACAACTTCAAAAGTGTACAAAATCACAGAAAAGGGAATGCCATCTGTTTGTTGTTAGGGTCATGTCTTTTATTTTCCTACTTATACTCCCACTGAAAGCAATGAGTTTTCAATCCTCCATAATGAAAATGACATAACTTTGTTTTCTCTCCTATATTCAGGTTACAGTAGGCTTTATTATGCATCTTCCTCTCCTCCTCAGTAAGTTTAAGTCTTTGTTAATTACCATCTCTGAACATTATCTATAAAATAGAGCAAAAGTGGCAAAAAAATGGTCACCACCTTGTAAGAGAAGGAATGTGACCATAAGGAGAAACAGTGGACCTCCCTCAGGTCTGAATGTTTGCATCGAGATTATTAAAAGCAAATCCACTGCAATAACACAGAATGCGCCGTTGGCATAATGAAAGCAAGATGTAAAAATGTGTTGGTGAGAAGGGCAGCTTTGAAGCAGCTGCAGCCCAAGCCCTATAACAATATCCGAAGGAGAATATGCTGGTAATGGAAGTGTGCCTTGTCTAACTTCAACTATTCATCTCAAGGGGCAATTTACAAGGTGATAAAAGGTTCCAAGCTGCAAAAGGTACTTTAGGCAGTTAAAAAGCAGCTTTTTATGATCATTTCTGCTGTACAGTACACGTTGTTTCATTAATCAAATGCTTATTCTATTAAAACACCAACTCTTTTAGCTGGTGGGACAACAAGTTTTACTACCATGAAATGGCATTAAAAGCCACAGACTTCCCAGCTAAGCCTTTGTAATGATTCTAACACAGCCCAAGTGTGGCTGTCTCCAGCGGGATACCTGAATGGCGTGTCTGCCCTGCTTTGCTCCTTGGCAAATTTCTTGGCGTGCTCCAGTTCCCAGGGCCACGTCGCCCTTTCCAAGCAGGAAAGCACGCAGGGCACACGTGTACTCCCTAAACCAGAGCAGCTCACATCCAACCTGACTCTGTCAGCATTAAATTGCTCATTACATGAGCATTAAATGCCAAGCATGGCCGCAGCAAAGGGAAAGCTTCCACTCACAAAGACCATTCCAATGCTTTAAAAATATCAGCTTTTTCATCTCCTAGAGGCCTAAAATCCAATACTCACAAGGAGAGTTGTAGATCTGCGGACTTGGTGTGTGAAGTAAAATAAATAAACATTTTTTAAAACTTTTGTCAACTCTCTTTTTAGTCCTTGAAAGAGCCTTTCCAAAGACCACCGCCCAGGACACTCCTTTGGTTTTTGTACTCCCTAGCTCATCAGATTACTAAGGAAAGGAAAATGATTCTTTATTTTGTAAAGCTAGCCCCAAAATTGAAAGCATTTAGATTCCTACACCCTTTTCCACCAAAGAAATCATTAAGTGCAACTCGAATAGGCAGATGAAACTGCAGTACCGTCTCCCAATCACACTCATAAGCTTTTCAACCGACTTAGGCATGGAAAATATACTCTATGTTAAGCAGGAAAGTAGAACAGATACTAAGAGTCCACATAGCTGGACTTAGAAAGCGGGAGGGAGGGAGGGAGGGAGGAAAAGACCTGGTTGTTTATTTGCACAGCAACCACAGTGACCAACAGCCAATTTAAATTCACATTTTAATGAACTTAAAATGTTAAAATAATAACTATATTAACAAAGAAGAAAAAATTAATCATGATAATACAGCAGCTGCCAGGAGCTTATATGTCTAAACCTACATGGAATCAACTTTAAACAAATTAAGTGTAGATACATTATAAAATACAGACTGGTAAAGTAATTTAAATTTACCGATTACCCACTGCATGTTTCAGAGGTATGGCTGAAGTTCAGGTTTTTGCTAAAATGTATAACCAAAATCCTGTAAATTCTTGTGCAGGTTAAAAATAAGTATGTTTCAGAAAAGATATCATAATAGCACTAATAAAATGTAAAGGAATGAACATCAGATATTTAAATATTCCAGTATGTTAAATACCAAATCAACATCCTAACATAAGACAGATTTTTGTATTTAGATAAACAAAAATGGTGACAAACATTTTCTTGTTATTCTGTGAAGTGGCAGCTTCACTATCAGTACAGGCCAATCGCATCTTACTACAAGTTCAAATCCACCTGCAGTGGGTGGATTATAAACATTTCAACCAGAACTACTGTGGGAAAGCTAGACTTACTATTACCTTACTTAGCTTTGGAGAATCCTTTTGATGTTTGCAAATGACTATTTTGCACTGTTGTCTGACAATATAGCAGGAGACTCACATTAAAACATGCCATCCATCACTCTGTGTAACTTGCTCAATTTGTGTGTGAAAGCAATCTGTGTGGTAAGAGGCAAGGTGTCAAAACTGCAGCTCAGGATCAACTTATACCACACGGAGACAATTACAAGGGAATTCTTTCAAAAGCACAACTAGAGGCTGGGAAAAAAAAGACTACACCATTTTAATACAAACTGATGCAACTCTAAAGGTACCTGGCCAGATACAGGGTGCAGAGCCTGACCTAGAAAAGCCTTGACAGAAGTAAGCAGCTTCTGCATTACAGAACCCATCAAACCAACCAGCCAGCAGGTCAGTCTCCCTGGGGTGCACCCAACCTCCCCTTTCGGTTGACGAGCAGTGGTCAAGCCATGATGGGAGGAAGCTTGCTCCTCTTGGCCCAGACAGCACATGCAGTTACCCTTAAGGCTGCAGTCTTTCACTGCCAGCTACACTTCCTCCTGATTTCTCTACGGCGTAGTACGGTGGAAACTCTCACCAGGTCTCCCCAAAGCCAGGCACACAACCTTGGACATCTGAGATACAGCATAGACCTTTCTGCACTTTCTCCTTGAGACCCCAAAAATGACAGATGCACTCAGGAGCACACAGAAGTTGTTACTAATTTCTGGCCATGTTTCAAACCACAAGTCACTCTCAATTTTCTGGAAAGCAGAATAGAAAACACAAGTAGATCACTTTCGCCTCCTTGAACATTAAGTGCTAACTTAGGCAGGCTTTCCTCTTACTACTCACATTTTTGCAAGGAACTCCAGAAGATTACCAAACTTGACGCACCGTAACTATTCAGTTGACTGTCAAATGTTCTAGCTAGATTTCTCCTGGACAAGGTTCATTACACATTAGGAAACACAGAGAGATTCTGAAGTCTATCCTCACCTCTCAGATCACTAGCCACAGGTGTCTCCACTCTCTAAATCTCTTTTGCAGAGGTACAACTGAAACAGTAAACATAGTCACTAGGATCTCCAGGAGAAGTCCTGTCAAACAAAGTCCTACAACCACAACAAAGCTATCTCATCTCTCATGGCTTTGAGGAATCATTGAGTGGCTTAAATAAATACAATCACTGAAAAGTCTAGAAGAATGGAAGAACATTCAATCAAATACTGACATGTATCTATTTTGCAAGGGCAAGAGAGGCAATTGAAGTTTATATGTCTGGACCCTTTAAGCGTGTCAGTCATATAGTGCTTTCAGGAAGTTTTGAACACTATAGCTGCTTCTTGAACTTTGGGTTTCAAAAGGTAGATGCCCATTTTGAAAATGTCACCCAAAATATTCCCCTTCCCCACACATTTTATTCTTGGGAAAAGTCTATAAGGTTGGGTCACTATCTAAAAGCAGCTGTTCTATATTATTTGTATAAAGAAAGAAAGAAAGAAACCCTTTCTTAAACAAAATCTGGTATTTTCTTCTTGTGCTGTCCTCAGAAATATTTCATAGTAACAACTCAGAAGTAGAATTTTTCACACATTGTTTCTTGATCGATTATTAGGAAAGAAGACAGAGTCAAAAATCAATATAGAGCCCAGTTTCTTCTAGGCCTTGCTGTATATGCCTTTGCCTGCGCAAGATACTGGTTGCAGTGATCTGGAATGAGCTGACTGCTTATATTCATGTTTAAAATCAATTTTAGCAAGACATACATGAGATCAGCCAAAGAAAATGTTTAGCAGGATTAAAACAATCATTTACATTTACATTTCACCAATCTGTTAACGCTGTACTAACTAAATGTTTAAAAAAGCCTCTTATTTCTGCAGAGTCAACAGCTCTCTGCTATCTCAGGAATACTTTAGAGCCATAAATTGTGTCTTGTTTTTGCCCAGGTACACAAATGGCAAAAGGCTACTGCATAGCAAATTAGAGACTCATCATTGCTTTCAATTTCTCTTCTACCCTTATGCTGCCAGAAATTCAGGCAGCAAAGCTGACACAAGCCTATTTTAGAGTCTCAAATATGGTCATAACTTCTAATTAAATGCAAGCTAAACTAATCCAACTGAATCACTCTTTGACTTAAACATAATATAAGGGGCAATGATAAATTCAGACTGGTATAGTGTGGTTCCTGACTGGTTTATGTAAAGTGAATTAACAGAAAGCAGAAGTGTCTCCTTTTCATTACAAACTTACAAAAAACCATAGATGGAACTAGTGACTAGATCCTTCATATCCAGCCTCAGCAGAAGCTGAGGAGAATCTTTGAGGCACAATGCAAAATCCATTCACAGTTTCATATGTTCACGACCTTCTGCTCAAACTGGAAAGTTCAGTAAACCACAAGTGAAGCTGCACAGCTGGCAATCCAGCAGGGTCATTTTTTGGTTTTTCATGAATCAGCAGGCTGATCCCCTTCTCACTCACCCCACTAGCCCCTTGAAACTTTTTTATTTGTAAAGGGATAATTCTTAAAATATTTCTCAATGGGGGTAATTATCTCCACTTTCTACATGTAATTAAACCAAGGAACAGAAGACCTAAGTGACTGCCAGAGGTCATACAGAAAGCGAAGAAGAAAATATGGTGACTTTCCTCTGAAGGAGCTGCTTAAATGTTAAAAAATATATGAGCTGAGAGAGAGAATAACAAATATTCCAGGAAGAAAATAACAAAAAAAAAAAAAAAAAAAAAAGAAAAAAAAACAAAACAAACAAAAAAAAAAAAAAAAAAAAAAAAAAAAAAAAAAAAAAAAAAAAAAAACAACCGACAACGAGCAGAGTCATGAATTATGATTTGGCAGTAGTCAGTCCATGACAGAAACCTTGTCTCTTTTACCCTCATGGTACTTGGGATAAAATACAAAATAATTCAGTGCCAGTCTCCTTGATAAATCGAGCACTAGAAAAGCCCTGAATGCAACATTATCTAGCAGATGATAAATTTGCTATAAGAGGAATGATGGCATTAAGAAACAGAAGTCCTATGAGCAAAAAGTTCAACTTTTGTCCACACTTCCTACACCTAAACTTCTATGATTTTTAATCAGAATTTCTTAATGTGACATTAGTACGCTGTATATATGCTACAGTATCTACAGATGTTTCATCATATACATTCCTAGGAAGTTAACAGTTTTTTTAAACCAGACATTATGGCTAAAAAGGCTTTTCTTATTTTAGGAGACAATTCATACCTGGCCTTAACTTTTATCGTATGCCAGAAAACACTAGTAACATATCAGAAATAACATCATCAGGACTAGCTATATTGCTACTGCTAAATTAGTAACTTCCTGAAATTCACTAAAAGAAGGCGGCGATGGAAGACTGTAGGCATTCCCTAACTGCTCCTTTTGGAAGTCAAAAATGAACTGGTTTACTCAAGAAGCCAGGCTTATGGTATCACAGGACAGTATCACAAAAAAAAATAATAAAGAGTAAAGTACTGTCTCTATAAATAACACCTACCATGAAAAGGAAATGGCAGTTTGGGAAAACGGTTTCACTTTGCAGAAATAAAAATGCACCCATATAGTTCTACCTGCATGCAAGACGACTGCTATTAATCTGATGCTGCCTCGAGGTTGTGGGGCCAGTAGACACTGTCGCTAACCCCCAGACTCTGGCCTCCTCTCCCATTGTGACTGGGAATCTTGCACCACAGCTCCTGTGTAGCTGAGACATCTGGGTACTCTCCCTATAGGACTGAGGGGAGTGGAGGAGCAGGAGGGGACAGAGAATGTCCTCAGTCACCTTTGCTCCAACCCTCATACACAGAGCACCCACCATCCTTCTAAGAAAGTAATGGGAAATGTCAGAAATGCACCTCCCTCGGCGTGGGGCACTTCTGGCGCTTTGCAGTGCCTGCCTTCCCCATTGCTCACCCAGCTCCTCAGCTCCCCGACGCTCCAGGACCCGCATCTCTGTGCCAGTCAGCCTTGTGATCTATTCCAAGCCACAGTTGGCAGTTTCATTTTTCACAGAGAATTTCAGAACCTGGAGCTTTAACCCTGTATCAGAATGAAAAAAGATTTGAAGCAGCAAAATTCTCCACAAAACGGCATACACTTTCTCTCCCTTATTGCACCTGAGATGCATGAAAAGGCGCTCTTTGGAGAAGGAGCAACAAGAAAGGATCAGTCCTATGCTCTACAGGCACACTGTAGAGGAGACTCAGACTGGCACTGACTTTTTCAGCTGTTCCAGAAGTGAGGACACTGGAGTGAGCTAGAGGTTCAGAGATTAAAAGACCACCTGTTCCTACAAGATGAATCAGAAAACAAGAATTTGGGGAAGTGGAGTCCAAGCTTTAAACTACCTACAAAGTTCCTTTCAGTTGAAAATACACTGGCCTAGCAATCCTAACAAGTAAACAGTACGAGCACTATGCTCACTTTTACACATTCATACATCATTCCCAATGGTCAGCAATGTTCTACCCACATGGCACAGAATTTCTTGTCACCAGCTCTACCTGCATCACTGTGACACACTCAAAAGGAAAAAGCATGGTAATTATATTAAATAACTGAAAAAAAAAACCAAAACAAAACAACAACTTAGCCAATTGTGCTTAATGATTTTTTTATTCGCACCTCAGGAAGAATTAATTGAGCTTTCGGTGGATTTAAGGAAGCCAAAACACCAAGCAGAGAAAATTACCACTTGCATATATGGCAATCATATCAACATCACTTCCACTGGTAAGTATACTCTTACCCTTATCATGCACACCCTGGTTACATAGTAAGTCTCACAATAATGGACACTTTCATTCTGCCTATACAGGCATTGACTAAATTTGTGAAGAAAAGAAAAGCTCAGTAACCAAATAGATCTCCTCCTGCCCCCAGTGAGACATGTTCTGGGGTTTCATAATGAACATGTTGCTTAAATGATTAGACTGTCACTTCTCACAAAAGATTTGAGGCACTTTTATTGAATTTATTTCTCTAAGTTTGAAAAAGCATTGTAAAATTACTTTCTGGCTCATCAAGTTGTTCTGATAATGGCCAAGGTATTGACTTGACCTAAAGAAAATAGTTTGTGTCTACGCAATGATGGAGAGAATGGTAGAAGGCGGGAGAGCTATAGGAGTGTGGGTATTGTCAGAATGGATATAACTCTAGCCTCAGGTCCCATCTCTGACAGTGGGGAGCCTTGGACATGTTCTTTATTTTTCTCTAAAGCTACACCAGAGACAGACACGTGGTGAGCTGTCACACACAGAAATCTCACCCTACGGATTGAAACTGACTTAAAACTTTGAACAAACACTGCTTTTCTAAGGCTTACCTATCATAGAATCATAGAATGGTTTGGGTTGGAAGGGACCTTAAAGATCATCTAGTTCCACTCCGTCCCCCACCATGGGCAGGGACACCTGCCACTAAACCAGGTTACTCAAAGCCCCACTTTGAACACTTCCAGGGAGGAGGCGTCCACAGCTGCTCTGGGAGCAGCTTCCAGGGATGGGGCACCCACAGCAGCAACCTGTCCCAGAGCTTCACCACCCTTATAGTGAAGAACTTCCTTAGATCTAATCTAAATCTATCCTCTTTAAACTCCCTCTTTCAGTTTAAAGTCATTCCCCCTTGTCCTATCACTTTGGGTATTCTTACCCATGAACACTCATCCTCCTGCAATTTTTTTTCATGGAAGCAATAATTTCCTCCCACTGCCACTACTATATCTCTTCTTTCCCCAATAAAATGGAAACATTTCACCTAAGCCATTTTTTAAATTCCTTTTTTGGGAGAACCTTTATTATTTCATTGTGTGAACTGACACGAACGTGGAACTATCACAAGTTCATTTACACATTTGTTATGTTAATTATTCCACCTTTGTTTAGGCTACATAGGCTCTGTCTACTGGTTTTCACAAGAAGTCTGCCTTTTAACGCGTCTACAACTGTAACAGGCTTTCTTGAATGTCAAAGGAAATTGCAGCAACACAATGTGTGTGTGATTCAGGACTTAGTCTGTGTGAAAACAAGTTATGAACACATCTCTCAACTGCAGCATATGGTGTTATGTGAAAAGAAAAATCAACACAAATCAGCAATTACAGCAACACTTCAGGAAGCCTGTGAAGAGAGTGCGCACCTACACAGGGAAACCAAACAACTCGCAATCTGATAAGGTTCAAGTTACTTCCCGGAGTCAAACTGAAGGGTAATCATACAGCACTGGCTCATTTCACAGTCAGAATGAGCAACAGACTATTTCCCTCCCGCATGATGAGAGTGTAGCATAGTACTTGCAGAAAGCTTTAAGATTCAATTTCAGGGGTGGATCAGTTGCTAGTGAATCATGCTCTCGTGTAGGAAACCTGAAACAGGAGCTGTCAAACATCAGGGCATTCACAGCCTGTTGCAAGTGTTCAGTCAAGTCTGATTTAGCAGAAAGGTGTCTCTGTGTCATGAAAGAAAAGCTCAAGCTAACCATAAGAATTTTTTTTTTCCTAATTCTACCTATCAGATTCTTTCTCATGCCATCTTCCTATATGGTTCATTTCACTAGTAGGATACAAAGGGAAAAAACAGGCTAAATTGTGTTCCAAATGCTGCAAGAAGGAAGCAGCAAGAACAATGCCCTATAAGACCAATGTCCAATAGTATCTTTTAAAGACAGAGAAGCAGGTCTCAAAAAAGTCAGAGAGTGATGAGCAGGAGGAAAAGCAAACACCAACTGGGGCTTGCGCAATACAGTAAAGCATTACCAAACCAGAAACCTAGACAGATTCCTACCTTAACAGTGACCACTTACACTGCTACCAACTAGAACCTTCATATTTAGCTGTATTTTGTTTCCCGAGTTTTGTCTGGAGGGCTACAAAAAGTTGGAGAGTTAATGCACAATCTTCCCTTCTAAAATTCTAAGTCTTACCATTTTTCTGTTAAGTGTCTTACATGCCTATGGACATGCTCTGCAAGCAAAAATGGATGAACACTAACTGGAGAAATAAGAGCACAAGGGCACAGTTTTGTTATCAATGCAAGCCTGAGAAATAAAACAATTAAGGTTCAAAGAAAGAGAGAGATGTAACAGATCACTGCTGCAGTCTTAATAACATCTTATTAGGACATTAATACATTTAGCATACCCACAGACTACTATCCTGACAACGTCTCTATGAAAGTGGGAATTAGCCCCCTATTATTATTGCTATTTTGCATTTCAGGAATTGATCGAAAAGAAGCTAAGGCCCATATCTACACAACCTCCGTTAACTACCTCAGTGTTGCAAAACACCTCACATTAGTTGTAGGCATACCACAATGATTCAAAGTTGGAGCCAACGTTTCTTCTTTGCTATTTATGCACGGCTACTTACAGTCTGAGCAGAGACAGGTATCTCTGCTTTGGTTAATAGAGCAGCCTGAACCTCAGCATCAGGTGCTTACTGCTTTGAGAGTTAACACAGTGCTTGGGAATGGGAATTCTGAACCCTCCTTATGTCTGTGCACCAGCTCCATATCAGGCAAAGAAAATATCTGAAACATTGTTCCAAATTAGTGACCTCCCTAGACTGCCATCCTCCTGTCTTATATACATCGTTCAACAGTAATTTTTTTATCACTGCACTAATGAATCAGCCATTCTAAGTGAACATGGAGAATTAGCGTTCACACTAAGTAAACAGTCTCTCATAAACAGAGAATGCTCCTTTCTCTTTCTCAGTCCATCTCCCATTTCCAGAAATTGTACTACATAGCAGTAGAGATATCTGACTCCTTGCCTATGCCTCTACTGCATTAAACTTCTAGAGAAATACATTGTTTCTGAACAATTACACACCTAAACATTAATTCCTATTTAAGCCGTTTGGCTCTGTTCAAAAAGGACTAAAAGCCAGTAAAAATGATACTTTATGTGTGTTGATAAATAAAGATAGAATCACAGAACCATAGAATGTTTTG
>JMFS01014375.1:0-26526 GCA_000699545.1 Podiceps cristatus | reverse complement strand
TCATCCGGCCCCATAGACTTGTAGACATCAATGCCATTGGCCCTCTTGGCCACTTGAGCACACTGCCGGCTCATGTTCAGCCGGCTGTCAACCAGCACCCCCAGGTCCCTTTCAGACAGACAACTCTCCAGCCACTCCTCCCCCAGCCTGTAGCGTTGCCTGGGGTTGTTGTGGCCAAAGTGCAGGACCTGGCACTTGGCCTTGTTGAACCTCACATAGTTGGCCCCGGCCCATCGATTCAGCCTGTCCAGGTCCCTCTGCAGAGCCTTCCTACCCTCCAGCAGATCAACACTCCTACCCAAGATGTTTTCTAACATTGGCCTCTCCCTCTTTCTTATTACAAGTGTTTGTGCAGCTTTGTGCCGGGTCTGTCAGCTATCTAACCCAGTGCTCTTCCTTTCTTCAGCAAGAGTAGTTATCTCGTCTTGTTCAGGGGACGTGCTGTGTAAGGGGGCAGAAAGCACCCAGGGATGAGAACAAGGCAGATCTGCTTTCAGTGGCTCTTCTAGCTTGAAACGCTAGTTGATTGTTTACTGTGGAATAATTCTAGTAATTCTAAAGCATCAAGGGCTGCACTGGTAATTTTTAGCTGTATGTAAATACCCAGTGGAGATTTGCAAAGTACTGGTATAATTTTCCTAGCTCATATTTGTAATAGCGTTCAGAACTTTGCCACTGTTAACTTACCATACAAAGTGAAATTCTGAATTAAACCTAATGTAATGATTATAAAATAATCAAAAGAGTAGTTTTTAGAAATAAGTTGTGGTTATTACCTTACCTGTCTAGGATAATTTTTTTTACTCAATGTAATAGTTTTGTATCTTTGTAAGAATTACTTCAGATGAAACAGACACATTTGCCCATGCTATTAAAACATACATGATATTGTTATATAGATATTTCCTCACTTAAAAAAAATAGTTTACTTAATCCATTCCTGATTTGAGAACTGAGAATACAGTATCTATAAGCAAATCTTGGCATTGTTTCAGGGTGATGCACCAAAATTCCCTAGGTTGTTCTTGAAATAATGAAGGAGGAAAATGACAGGTAGTTTATGAAATGAGCTATTGTGAAATTTCTGTCATCTCAGATCAAAAAGACATGCCATATAAGCAGTTTCTGAGCCAGAGCTGGAAAAGGCAGCTCCTGGATTTGGGTCTGACCCAGATACGTAACACTATGGGATAAAGTCCAGAAAACTGGAGCCAGGATCTCTTATGAACCTGAAGGTGAAGTGAGGTTGACTCGGTTGATTCACATAAGTTTGCTGTTGCTGAAAGGGAGAGATCTTGTTCTTTCTTTACCTTTTCTCCATCAAGCTGGCCACAGCACTCCTGAGACCTGTTGCAGTGCCAGTTTAGCCTAACACAATAGAAAAATTTGGGTAAGGTGACCCATGAGCTATTAAGCTGGGACAAAGGAGGAAGGTGGAACCATTAAGCTAGAAGTGCAGTGGGAGGTTAGTGACTCTGGGTGGGGGAACCTAAGAGGCTTGCCAGGGGAACGCATCCCTCCTTGTGTAACTTAATCTTCAGTGTTTTTATAGGATTACTTATGAGGTTCTGATTTTTGTTTTGTGTTAAAGATATTTTATATGAGAAAAAAGTGGTAGTATTTGCTGAAATAAGTAGTTCAGTGTGATTTGTTGTTATGATCACAGGTTTTTGGAAGGTATATTGAACATTTTTCCAGTCCTAGAAGGAGCCATTTAACCCTGTCACTGGAAGAGAAGATTGCCAAATTGAGGATTTTAACAGACTTTCTATAAGTTTCTGTCAGTGGAATCTCTAATAATAGTTGACTTACCTTCAGCTGGACCACAGGTCTGTATGGTCTGCGCAGATCCTGATGATCGTAACGCTTCTGAGGAGCTCCCTGTCTATGCCAGGCCAGGACTTTCCTCTGAGAGGGAGAAGGAGGTATGAAGGCCTAGCCTCTTTGGAGGTTATATTAATTTTTAGACTTTTTCAATGGCCACGATATACCTGACTGTGATTGACTCTTTCCTCTGAAACAGGAATATAGGCGGACTCTCGAAGAGGAGTGTCATGGTTTAACCCCAAACGGTAACCAGACCATGCAACCGCTTGCTCAGTCCTCCCCTGCCTGGTGGGGTGAGGAGGAGAAACAGGGAGAGACTGAGCTTGCAGGTTGAGATAAAAACACTTTACCAAGACAGCAAAGGAAAAGATAAAAATATATTAATGCTAATAACAATGTATAAGGATAATAGAATATATAAAAAATGAACAATGCACAATTTCTCACCACCTGAGGGCCGATACAGCCCGTCCTGAGCAGCAGTCAGGGAGCAGGGATATATTCCCCTGCAGCCATCCCAGAACAGCAAGTTCCAGAGAGAGCGCGAGGGAACAGACAGACGAACAAACAGGCCTGAATGAAATAAAACATAAACAGGGTAACAAGAAGAGAACATGAACAGAAGGCAAGCTGAACAAGGAACCAGATTCCAGGGGCAATGGCTGACCCTAACTCACACCGGCCATGCTGTCTATGGCATGGAACACTCTCTTTGGCCAGTTTAAATCAACTACTCTGGCTGTGCACTCCCAAGTGTTTGCACCTGCACATCAGCAAAGCTTGGGAAACTGCAAGATGTCCTTGATTGTTCAGCAGCAACGAACAGCAGCAGAGTGCTGTCACCATCCTTCATATACTAAATCCAAACCACAGGAGCTGCTGAAGACAAAACTAGCTCCGTCCTGGCTGAAACCAGGACAAGGAGTAATTAATTGTCTGTTTTCTGCTGTTCTAATGTGGAAGAAGGCAGTTCAGTACAGTCCATAACCCTGATCTAGTCTCTTCCATGTCCTTTGGTTGTTCACATCTTCCCCTCAGTAAGAGGAAGGTGGCTATTCCAAATCAGAGTTAGAGGCCTTGGATGCCTAGCCACAACGGCCTACTAAAATAGTCTCAACGTACCAGAAAACCAGCAGGAAATGTGCTAGTTGTGTAAGTCACGTAGTTACAAGCTAGTAGTTGTATATTTGGTTTGCTTTAATAACATTGAGGCAGCTGGTGAGTAGGGAGCTCAAGTAAGGAGCTATGGGTCACCCGAGCACCTTGGAGCCACTTAGTCATGCCAACAAAAGAGAGCTTCAACCAGTGACGCATCCTGACCTCTCTCCTCAGTGACAGCTGTGCACTGGCTGGCTATCTGTTTTTTTACGAATTGTGATTCTCTGTGTCTCTAAGCTTGTAGTAAACTTATGTACAGTAATCATTTGCATGAAGAGTAAACATCAAATTATCTTGTAGTAGTGCATTTGTAAATTACGAAAGTACGTAAGACATTAGGACTTCTAATACAAATTACTGTCTCATGACCTAAAAAAGACTCGGCATTGAGTTTTATCATATGGTTGCATAGCTATAAGTATTGTCAGTTTGCCATGGGGGTGAGTCACCTAATCACAACCAGTGTAATTCTGGGGGAGGGACACAGAAGGGGCAAACGCCGATATTGTACTACTCAAGAGAAAACGGAGATGTCTAAGATACTGTTGTGCTGAGTGTCCACATCTAAAGGGTGATCTCAGTTTTCACCCTGGAGGCTATGAAAATCTTGCTGTAATGGATTATGGAATTTACTGTGAAGAATAGTGGGAAGACACAGCTGCACTTCCCTGAATTTCCCAGCTTGCCACCTGCTCGAATAAGGAAAAGAATGAATCAGTGGATGAAGACAAACTGGTCGTCAAGGATTTGTGTTAGTTATTCCTTGCTAGAATTTATGAATCTGTATGGAAAAATGATATGTTGAATGCTTTTATTGGGTCAGAACATTTATGAAGTCTTCTGTAGCTTGAAAAAGTTCATTTGAATTGTTTTCACTTGAAAATTTGGAATAGCAAGAAGTTTATATATAAACTGATTGTTTCATACTGCTTACCAACATCCATATACTTTTACTTACTATGTAAATTGAATGCATTTAGTAATCTGGCTTGTGGTAAATTTTTACAGCTTGGTTGCTAATTGTTAAAGGGGAATGTAGTGGAAGTGCTGGTACAAAGCTACATTACCTCTGGTAATCAAGACAAAGGAACTGGTGATTAAAATACAGCAACATGCTGACTGTTGGTCTCTTTTGAGCTGGAAGGGATTGTGTTCTCTTCCTGAAGTATTTTCGGATCACTATAGATGTATTACCCTGGGTGCAGAGTTCAGGAAGGAAATCTTTCTGTAGTAGGAAGGTATAGCATAACATGAAGCAGGAGTCCAACTACCTAAATGTAAATGGGGAATTAAGTGGAAATAAATTGTGTGAGCTAGAAAAGAAGAAATTGATAATCTGTGATAGTAGCACAGTGGAAGCCAAAGACAAATTCTATGTAATGCTTTTTATTCAGATATGAAACATCTGTAAAGTGCAGATGCAGGCCCTCGTTATAGATGAGTGAGGGAAGGAAATAGATTTTACCTGCTTTCCTTTAAAAATGTTTTTGTTTTTCTTCTGTTGGCAAGCATGTCCTGAGACCAGGTATGGCTTTAGTGGCTGGCATCCGGGCTGGCTAGGCGGAATAGATGTATTAAACAGTCTAGATAAAATATTGTTAGGCATTATTTAATGCTAAAATTACAGCTACCAGGTCATATGTTCTGTGTGCTGATCAAGTGTGGATGTGTATAGGCTGGTAAGTGGATGGCAGGCATCTTTACTCTTATGCTGACATTGCTCAGTGTAGTGCAATAGTAGTGATGATTCCTGGTCGTTGTTTCTGGCAGCCCCCTTTACTGTATCTTTCTTCCTTTGAGTGTTTTTTGTTTGTTTGTTTGTTTGTTTGGGGTTTTTTTGGTGTGTGGTTTTTTTTTTTGTTTGTTTGTTTAAAAAAAAAAAAAGTTACGCAATTTCAGTATTTAATTTATTCCTTACTGCAGTTTCATTATCTGTAGAGACCTGTTTCCTTTCTCCCATGTTCTACCAAACGAATCTTAAAAAGATGCGCCTCTTTCTGAAAGTAGAAGAATAAAAAAGAATTGCATTAGGAGAAAAATGAAGTTGGTTGCTGCATGGTGAAATGTGTGTGCTTATATACAGTTACTTCAAATTATTGACCTTATAATAGGAAAACACCCTGCCGTAGAACCACTTCAAAATTTCCTGTACTACTGGGAAAAGAGCAAGAGCCATCTCTTTAATGTTGTTATCTTCCTGGCTATTTGCAGCACTATTTGTCCTATCCATGTAGTTTAACTCTATTTACAGGTATTACTCTTTTTATTTGTAAGTGTAGTATGCCTGTAAGCCACAAACCATTGTCTTGCATCTCTGAGTACCTGTTTGAGACAAAAGGATAGTCTATCCGAAGTGTTTAAAATTGGTACATGAGAAAAGATACTCTAGATAAATACAGATAGTAATGTTCATCCACATTAGCAAAAATGTAACCCACCTGCAGCCTGACTAACTGAAGCTTTTGTTTTATACTTCCTGGCAAAATAAAAGGTAAGGGAAAATTTTGAAACTAGTTTATGGATATTTATGGAGTTGTCCTGTCCAGCCAAGGAGACAGAAAATAAATTCATGTTGACTGATACAGGCCCTTACATGGTAGGAGTCCACCTGTCTCAGGCTATAGCGAGAGGGGAAGGGGACAGTTTGCAGAGGAGTTTGAAAATTAAGTAGCTTGTAGCCAATGTGAAAAATAGAGATCCTGTGGGGCATCTAAAGACAGAATTGAAGTGCTCACAGTTTCTGACTAGAAAAGCAATCTTTACCACAGTAATATCAATTCATGAGTAGGGTAGGATGCATATGCCAAGTCAAGAGAAAATGATGTCATAGCAATTGACCCTGGATGACAGATTTAGCAGTGTGGAAGATAGGGAAAGTTTCACTGAAAAAATCTTAAGCAGAAAGAACCTGTACGTAGGAGAGAAATCCTGAGTATAGAGACAAGAGAGCTCCAATTTTGAAACAATACCAGAAAAAGAGTGGTGGAATACTTCATCATGATTGTTTAGAAAGGAAGGAGAGTAAGATCTATTTTAGGCATTCTGATTTTAATATAAAGATGAGGCATCTGTTTGGAGGTGTCAGAAAGAGAGATCTGAAGGCAGGATGAGGCAAGTCTTGAATTTCTTAGAAAAGTTTGGGTTTGTGTATGAGATGGGCGAACCCTGATAGTAAACAGAAAACAGCTGTGGAGGGTGCTTAGCAGTAAGCAATCAATGAAAGAGATTTGCATTATGTTATGGCATCCTGCACTACAAATGTTTGTCTGAATGATGTTTGTGTTGCAAAGATTGCACTGTCTCCAGAGGTGAAACAGACAGACAAGAGGGGGTCAAGGACAGCCAGTGCCATGAGGCAGTAGCCTTGTAAGTATTCCAAGATAATTACTAGTTATGTATTTCTGAGAGCAGCTGTTAGAACAATTGCTGCAAATCCTGTAGTGCACTGGAGCTTTCTAGCTCATCTTGCTGTTCAAAATGCTGACACAACAGAAAAAGCTGGAAGTCAATGAAGTAGAGTAAGAGAGAAAATGTAACTATAGCAAGAAAGTGTATGGTGGAGTTTGTTTGAGAGCAGTATTGTTGACGTATAGAGGAAGTGTCATGAGAGGCGAAACAAGTATACATTGGAAGTAAGGTGAGGGGGGGACAAAGGCTTGGATCAAATCAGAGATTTTCCTTGTAATGATTCTAGTTAGTAAGAAATGGATTTAGACAGATTTCAAAAGCACTTGAAAATGGGAGCTTAGATGTTGGATGATGATTGGTGTTCAGGATTCAGTCCATTTATAACTTCTGTTTGAAGCAACAAAACAATTCAGAGGCAGGGAAGAGAACAGAAATGTATATGCGTTTGAGTTTTAGGAGAGTCTTACCCTGCAGCTTTTTTGTTGTTTTTTGTTTGTTTGGTTGGGTTTTTTTATTTTTTCTCCACCAAATACGAAACATGTTTTTTTCTCACATTAACACACTGTGCATTAATGCCTATTCTTTCTTCTACATTTAGTTTGAAGTATTGCATTAAATGTATAATGTGATATAATAATGTCAGTTTAGTCTCTGCAACATTCAATTCATTGTTTTTGGGATGGTGCACCTGCTTCTTAGAAGGGAGTAGTTTTCATCTTAATTTGAATTATATTTTAAGTATTGGTCCAGTTAACAAAAAATGAGACATTCCATCTGTTAAATTGTTTTGTAGAAGAATGTTTCATTTCTGAAGAACATTATCATATCTAAAATTGACAGCATAATCTGTTGTGTGGTTTGTTTGGTGTGTTGTTGGGTTTTTTTAATTATTATTTTGTCCAACTTCCCCAAGGCGTCTCTCAGTACAGTTTTGATTAAAAAGAAGTAATTATATACTTAAAAACAACCTGTCGCAAGTGATGAGATTTTTTTCTGTCATTTCCATGGCTCTGCAGTGGCCAGGCAAGTTATGATATGTATGCAGTATTCACTAGATATTCCAGTTACTTCCCCTTCACACCCGCAAGGTATGAAGAGTATAGCAACAACTGTGGTTAATTTTAGTAACAATTCACAAGTAGAAATAACATTTTACCCCTTTATGAATACCCTGCTCGTCTGTAGCTGGCATACTGCTGAATAGCTCCGCATGCGCTCCCTTTTCTCAGGGTAGCTTCCCAAGGTGCGTTCCGTGGCTTGCCTTCTGTTGTGCTGAAGGAGCTCTCAGATGATGGAGCTGATATTTCTGTGAATTTAGAAAATTTTGCATTCTTAGTTCAAAGCTTGTAATTTGCTGAATAGTGTGTAAGCCTTTTCAAAAGAGGTCCAAATTCATCTCTGAAGAGTTGCTGGCAGACTGGAACTTTTATCTTACGTTACTGTAGTTAAAGTTCACACAGTAGGTTAAATCATAATATTGCTATTTAATATTTTTAAAGTGTTAGCACTTTAAAATCATTATTTTTGTCTTGAAATCTTATGTAATAGAAGACCTCATAATTGCTAGGTGAAATTGAAACTGTTCACAGAAGGTAATTTCTAGGCAAGAGTTGGTAGTATGCGTGAATAAGGCGGAAGGCACTTGGACTGACACTGGCATAATGGTTTCTGATGCATTTTGTGAGTGAGGGAGTGGGCATATGGAAATTCTGAAGTGTTTCTGTAATGTACTGAGCCCTTTCATCCATTTTCTCTGAAATTCTGTGGGATAAGGTTCAAGAATGTGTTGGCTCTGTATTTGAGCCCTATGAGGAGATATGTAGCTGTAGTCCAACTAGATGAACTAAACTGGGGGAAAAAGAGGGTATTACAATGAAGAATGAGCTGAGTAAAAAATTACAACATTGCTAATTAGGAAAAGAGACAGTGTAAGGAAGTCAGCCAAAATATAAGGAGGGACTGGCTCAAAAGAAAAGATGCTATTGGGTGCATCTGAAGATTTGCGTTAAGTGTGGTTGAGTAATAATTTGCTGAAGAATAATGAGGATTGAAACACAGTATTTAATTCTGTGTAGAGAAAAAGAACCTGTAACTTGTAACAAAATGGGAGAGAGAATGCAAAATACGTTTAAAATGCACAATAGAAACTACCTGTTAGGATATTAAGTATGAGAAACATTAAAGAGATAACAAATAGTATGTCTGCATCTGACAAGCAACAAAATAATGGACTAAAAGCAAAGTAATACATAAGTTTCCTCTGTATTAATATTGATAAAAGCTGTTTAATAATTGCTAAAGAAAATAGAATGGAGAAAAAAGTTATTAGAAGGCACCTTGTCCAATGGAGGTATGGGTTATGATGTCAGGATTAGTCTGATAGCTACGACTGTATCATACATTGGACATCCTGATGTGAAACACTAGTGTAACTACCCTTTCCACTGCCATCTTCCAAAAAAAAAGGTGGATCTCCCATCTTTCCCTTGTTTGCCATTCCCACGGTATGGAAAGCCTTGGATGGAAGAGTCCACACAAGCAAGTCTGTTCTCCTGTTTTCAGTGATCTCCTTTCTATGCTTTTTCATCAGGGCAGTACCCTGAGCCTGCTGTTTGTGATGTAAATTACAAGAAAAAATAAATTTAGAGAGCTTTTAACATCTCTCTGTGCATAGTAGACTGCCGAATTCTATGAGACTCATGCACTCCAGGGAGGGAAGATTGTGTAGAGGAGATGCTTTGTCATATGAGGCAACTGTGAAACAGTTTTTTGTTGATGGTGGTTGGTTGATTCATTTTTTTGGTTTTTGTTTTTGTTTTTTGTTGGGGTTTTTTTTGGGGGGTGGGGTGTTGGTTTGTTTTGTGTTTTGTTTTGGTTTTTTTTTTTTTTTTACCTCCATTAAAAGACAAGAATAACAGAAAGTTGTTTGGGCTAATCTTTGAAGTAGTAAGTGAAGGAAAGACACTGAAACTTGTGTACTTGTAGGAGGGACTAGGAATGCAGTTGTAAATATTAATGAGCACAGAATGCTCATGGCATTCACAGAATTCAATGGCAGATACCTAAAAATTAAGTTTAGTGCTTGTCTTCCTGTTACATCAAAGCTGTGGAGAACTGTCATGCTGTGCACACGGCCTATTTAGGATTTTTTTAATGATTGTAAGTCTTACTATTGATCATCTCATTGATGGAAAATATTTGAAGATGACATTTAGTATGTAGAATCACAGGAAATTATTATATGTTCCTGATTATGCATTAACTAGCATGACCTCACTCCAGATAAGGCTTTCAGAGCTATCACAAATAATGATACTGGAGATCACTGAGCAACATGATTATTCTTACAGTTTTGCAAAGGGTACAATCGTTCTGGAACACAAGTGTTTCCAGAAGGATGCACACAAATTTATATTACACTGAGAACTGTTTTTGAGACACTAGAGATTGACCATGTTTTCTTTTAAAAGATAAACCTTGTGTATATTGGGATGTGATGCAATATTATTATGGATGCTGTTATCCAAGCATTGCTTATAGAATTCTAGAAGTGTTTCAGTTTTTGCCTGAGGGATAAAATAAGCATTTCCATTCACTTTTTTTATGTCACTAGGGCTTTACTTAGTTAATATGACAGTTTTTATATACCAATCCAGCAGCTGATGGAAGCACTCTGATGTTGTTTCTTTCCTCTATTCATGCTAGCGTCCAAGTGCTTTTCCACAAGCTTTTCCTGAGAGCATTCAAGTATAAGGGTATCAGGCTGGACAACTTGCCACTGTTGCAGTGTTAAGCCACTCTCTGTGTATCACTCCTGGGTTTCCTTGTTAACGTGTCATAAACTGTTGGAGACTATCCAAAAAGCATGAAAGTTGATGTTCCTAGACAGGGCATGCCTTTTATGCCGTATGGTGAATTAACTGACAGTCCTGCAAATAATAGGGGTTTTTTTCTGTTCTGAAAACAGAAAATTATTTGCATGGTAAGGCTTGGTTAAACTTCATGTCAATTTTCAAGGAGATATTTTTAGAGGTTTTTTGAGTGAAATGCTGTCTTACTTAGAGATTGTCCTGGTACAAAATACTTTTGATAAGAGAGTAATTAACAGTTAAAAAACCAAAGATCAAAATCAGGCCCATTTGTTTATTATTCATTTAACTTTTGCCTGCTTCTGATATTCTCAATGATTATGCTGTATTTTAAAACAAAAATCAGCTTCACCAGGTGGTATTACTACCAGCTTTTCTAACCAAAACCTTGTGAGTTGTCTTGGCACTTATAAGCCTGTCCAGTTGCCTTAGGAAGAAGGTGAGAAAAAGGAAATCTTCGTGAACTTCTCTGCATGTGTGTCTGGGAGGTGTTATTAAATTAAAAGAAAAGATAAGCTAAATCAACTGTTTAATATTATTGGCTATTGAGTATAAAAGTAAAGGAAAACATTGTGGTGAAGTTTTAACTGGGATTGTTAAGAGATGAGCAAGGCAAGGTTTGTAGATAGAAGGCACTATTTTTATTAAAACAACCAATATATTTTCAGAAAAAATAAACAGACTGTCTCTTAAGCCCATTAACATATCTTCAGTTCTGAGTCAGAAGTCGAGTATTTCAATGATAAATATGTGAGTTTAGGAGAGTAATACAATCTGCAGGTGGTTTACCTTAATGCCATAAAAATTACAGTTTTTGTTTATTGGTAATACTTCTGACACCTTGCCAAAATGTAAGTTTAGTGTCATCCTAAGTTTATCTGACTTGTGACGTTACTACTTGATGCATTTTTTATATCAGCAGATGACTGAATTCACCTCCTAATGGAACTTTTTACATAGCATAAAATTCTAAGACTGTTTTGCTCAGGATGAGGGCTCTTTTTGAGTGCTGTTCTTGTGAAACATGCATGTGTAATTGATATACTAACAACTTTCAAGGTTGTATTGGAAGGAAGAAGGAATCACACTTGTTTAGTAGCTGTAACTATGGTGCCAGAAGATGGCACTGAAGAAATATGTAGCACATCTTAGATTTTGTAGGATCACATTTGTTGATTTGTACTACAGTGAGTTTTCTTTTGTGCAGGTCTGTGTTGCTTATTAACACTGTTTTCAATTTTAATTTTCTTCCCTAAATTAAGTACTTTGGTGTTTTCAGTTTTGGTAAGACGCCTGGAAGTTGGCATGTCTGGTTCCACACAGAAATTGGAAAATTCTGCACTTCAGTGTGTTAGATGAAAGTTTAGTCAACTCGCTTTGGAAGTGCTTCAACACTCTGTGCTTTAATAAACTGTCATGGCCTAGAAGTTGGAAGATACGGATAAAATGGAAGTAATTGGTTTTGAGAAGCAGGGATGACTTTCTGAAATAATGCAAGACTAAGCTAAACCCAAAAACTGAACAGAAAGAAGGGCCCAATAATGGAGGATTAATATGATTAGGATGGATTATTGATTCCTGTCCTATGCATATATTACAGTGAACTCTATCAGTAGTTCTCTGTATATTTTGAGAAAAATAAGATTTTCTTGTTATGCCTCCCTTCCTTTCTGGCAGGCTTCACAGATAAATGTAACCAAATAATGCAATATTCAAGAAGCTGTTATAATGAAAGCTATTATAATACATTCAGTAATTACCATTCTTGCTATCTACCCCAGCAGAATGTGTTACCATACTCGGGTGCTAAAACCTGTGACTGGAAACTGTGTTACAGAGCATCTTCACTATATAAAATTACTGGCATTAGAGCAGAGATTGGTGTGTGGGGTTTTTTTGCTGTTAAAGCTAATAAATATATGACCATGAGAAACTGAAATAAAGTCCTGACATTATTTGGGCTGGGATGTTGTGACCCAATGAAGCAAAACCAGAGATCTGTTGAAATAGTATTTTGAGCAAAGTTGAGGGTTTTTTTGTCATGCTGGCAGGGGACTGCATTCTAATAATAGCAAGTTTATGAGGGTCATTTTAATAAGCATAGTTTAAAAGGGAGCCCAATAGCTTTCTCAGAGCGACTTGCCCCTCCGATCTGCTTATTTGCCAGAGCATAAGATTTCAGCTAACTGGTGAAAGTCGCTCCCCAGCTACATGCCAGCATTCTTTCCTTGGGCCTGTTTTTGAGGCAAATCTGATTTTGGACATAGACTAGTTCTTTTGCTTTTTTATTTTTTTTTTTTTTGTTAGTAAGTTATACTTAGTCACAGAAAGTTAGTAAGTCACAGAAATTTTATAGATCAGTTAGTTTTGAGGGTTTGGAAATATCAACTCTCAGGTCATTCCAGTTAACGTACAACAGAATGCTATGCAGGTAACCAAGGGAGGCTGAGGCAAGAAATGCTGTAGTAACATATTAAGAGTGATCAAACCTCAGCACACTGGAAGTCTTTTGCAAGGGAATTATTCTGTAGCTACTCATTTTTAGGTTGCTTTCCTCATTCTGGTAATTAACTGAAAGCTTGGCGTATACAAAAAGAAGATTCTCCATTGAATTCTCTGTAAACTGATGGACAGTCTAGTGTTTTGGAATAGGGTATTTGTACTGAAAGATCCAAACCAGAATAATTCTTTTCAATGTTAGTAAAGTACAGTTCAGTAAGCTCCCCACCCACCCCACCCCAATATTTATCCCTAGAGAGGAGAAAAAGAAAGACAGTTCTTAACTACATGGATAGATAAATCATCTTTATCAGTGAATTTCTCTTTGTGAATAGTGTTTTTATATATGGAAAGGAGATGAGAAGAGTATGTAATAAGCAGGCTGTTTAGATTGCTTGCAAATTGGAAAAGTAGTGTTGTTTTATATATTTCATGTTAGTGTCTATAGAAGAGAGAAACAAATACTCTTCTAAAGCAAAATACTTGAGCTGCTCTAATACTCCTGATAGGCTGTGTGTGCTTTCTAAGCTACTGTAAGAAACACTAATTGAATAAGAAATTGTATTTTGGTTTACTGTATTTAGAGAACAGCAAACTGTTCAAAACTGTCCTAAGTTTAAATTTTAGTCATTTGTGTATTTTCTTTCTTCTGTACACATTTAATGTAAATCAAGATTTAAAAGAAACAAACTGTCTCTGTCAACTGAACTTTCTCTGCTTGAATATTGCACCATTGCACACTATAGAAAACTTTTTAAGTTTTATTACAGCTAATATTTGAGATTTTGTCACCACAAAATACTGTAAAATGAATAGTGAGTTCAAATAACTGATTTGAGAGCATTTGGAATATATTGAAGACCGTATTTTCTTTTACTACTAAAAAGAAAAAAAAAAAGGTTTGGATTTTTTTTTTTATGTAAAAGAAAAAAACTCAGGTCATTTTTCCTGGGTTATTATTTAACCCTTTCAATGGTAGAGCAAGATAATGAGGGGAAAAATGACTTGTCTCAAGCTGGTAGGCACTATATCTGGCCTAGCTCTATTTTAGTGCAGCTTGAATTCTAACATGAGAAGATTGCAGAAATTTACAATTCAAAGTGTGTTTCATCAGGGAGAAATCCACAGATTGTTTTGACACTCAGTTAGAAATTCAGCATGAAGATGGACGTCTCATGAAATTTGCAGCTGCTGATTGAATTTATATTTCCATAAAGGCCATCAACAGTAGCAGCCTGCAGGGAAAGTGGGGAAAAAATGACAAAAATTGTGAGGCTAGCATTTTCTACTCAGCCTTATAGTAGCAAATTACTTGTAATAAGGTCCTACACTGACCAGGATTAAAGAGAAATATAGGCAGCCAGAAGGGAATGATTTCTCAGTTTAATTGATTTGAACTAAAAATGTCTGAATTTGATATTTAAATATATGTTTAGTCATCTGTACAGTATGTAAAATGCAACTGCAAATCAAAAGTGTCCTTAAACTGAAAAATAAGACTTATACTGGTAATTACAGAAGCTTTATCATACAGGTAATTTGATTTTATAATAAATTCCCAGGATAGAAAATGAATGATATCGAAATGTGGAAAAAGTAGGTCGTCTTTATTAGGAGTGAAAATCTCATCTCATCATGTCTCTGGCATGCTTCCTCTCATTCATATACACACAGATAGGAGAGGATGTGCAAGATCCGAATTTATTTTTGAGTAACAACTCTCATTATGTTGATCATTTAAAAAGCAAATATGCATTCACAAAAGCAAATCCATGTTGTCAAAACAATTAGTAAGAAATGCCATTGAGACAAATGCTATAATAAAATTGAACAGATTTATCTTTTGTTTAGAAGGTTCTGCATATTACTGTCTATTTCTCTTCATGGAAGGAAGGGGGGAGGGGGGGCTGCGTGTGTGTAAATCCCCCAGATCTGAAGTATCTTCTTTTTTGGTAGAAGCAGTATCACTGTTACCATCCTTGAGAGATTCTACCTCTCTTAACACCTTTGTTTCAAAATAACTGTGCATCTTAAGACTATAAGAAGGTTTAATGTTTAGGTGTTTTCTTTCATCTTGGTGTTAGCCTTCTGTATGCAACTCCCATTGCATAACAAGGCAGCTATACCCACCAAGTTGTATTCAGAAACTTTTTCCTCAGAGTTAGTAGTCTGTATCTGTGCAATCCTATGCTGCAGTTCCGTCATGTCAAAAAAAAATGTACTTTGATGTCAGTAGACACTTAAATGTTCCAGAAACTGGTAAGGGAGTTCTCCGTAGCTGGACAATGCAGAGTTGTGCTTGAGGATGGTGAGACACAAGTCGCGTAGTCTTGGTATCAGTACAGTTTCTTAGTGTGTGGAGGTACTTAAGAATGAAAGTGCTTGTGTGACATCTTAATAGAAAAACATGGGGATCACGTATTTTAACTGCTCAAACCAGAAAGGAATGAGTTAGCATTCTAATGAGATAACTTTGCAATAATGAGAATGTCATTATTTGAGAGTTTACATTTTAGAGATTAAATTGGTAAACATAGTAAAGTAACAATCTTTAATTTTACTTCTAAAAATTATAATACACTTTAGGAACCTGCAAGTGTTTGATGTACAAGGAAATGAAATTATTTGTTTGTAGAGTTTATAAGCATCACAGCTTGTTTTTTCAGTGGTCGTAGACTCTGTATCAAACACTTGTATTACAGTTATTAGAAGCTGTGCAAGTCTAAAAGTTGCTGTCCAGAGGCGGTCTGTTGTCTTTTTTTTTTTTTTACTGACATCAGCATAAATGCTTTCACATAGAAACTTTTATATGTACTTATAGGCTACAGTAGTTGCACTTGGTACCTCAGCTTCTAGTAACAGCAAAATACTCTAAAGTCAACGGGCACACAATTAAGTATTTAAATACTTGCTGATTAAGTACTTAAATACTGTGAAAGCACACAGACCTCAATATTTGCTGTTCCATCTAAGATTTGCTTAGTTAAGCTGGAACTGTGGAAGTAGAAAGCAGGAAAAACTTAAGTGGGGGCTGTACACTGGTTTTTGCACGTGCGTTTTGTTTTTTATAACTTGCAAAGTGACCACACAAACTCCAAGATTTGTGTAGAAATATAAATTCATGATGTGACTCAGATCTAAAAACCTGACTTTCAGGTAGTCCTTGGTCTGTGCTGTTCCTTTTCATGCTCAAGGTAGCTTTGAAAGCAGATTAGATATTGCTGCTGTTCCTTGGCTATGTGAAGTTTCTTTACTATTTCACCATTTCACCACCTACATCACTGATCTCACCAAAACCAGCTAAAATGCATTCCGCGCCCCTCTCCCCACCCCCCCATCAGGGTTACTGGAAAATACCTTAACTGATGGGTGCATGCAGGCCAGCTTAAAGAAACAGACTTCTGAAGCAGAGCTTTAAAAGTAACTTAACAATGTGAAGTATGAGTTAAATCAGGCAAAATGTTTCAGCTGTTAGAAGGTAAATAATTCCATGTTACTAATATTAATCAACTAAATTGTGTTACTTTCTGGTAAGTGTATTGTTTAATTTAATTTTTAAAAAGTACCAGTTACTTTTGAAGTAGTTGTTTCTCTTAGAACTCTTAACCAAGTAAACATTGTTTTATTTCTATATTTAATGACAGATGACATTTTGCAAACTTCAAATATTAAAGGCTATAGAAGTACATACTAACCTGAACAATGTGATTAAGCTCCTATAAGCCTTATTGTAGCATTCTTACAATTCTTCCAAAAAGCATATTACTAATTATGCTTGCAATTTATTCCTATTTTTTACTTCAGTGACTTTTCAATAAATATTAATTATATTAAATAGAATATGTAGCATATGTATATAATAAAGACATGTGGAAAAGCACACTAGAAATGTATTGTAAATACAAACTTGAAAGTAAAACAAAATACAGTGATGAAGATAAAATCTTATTGCACTTGTGTCAAAGTCAGAAATATGTTTAGAAAGTTGTTTCTAAACTCGTGTACACCCTTTTTTAGATGTCTCATTTTAAGGATCACCCTTGCTGTACTTGCACATTTTAAACAAATTAGGATACAAGAGTAAAATAGTGGTGATTTTTTTTTTTTTTTTCATATTATCTGTCTACCCACTTTTTTCTTAAGTATCCTGAAGGTGAAACACTGTTATAGTTATTAATATAAGTTACAAAGGATGGGGCATATCCTCTGTTTGTTTGGAACCAAGATGGCAGTTTTGAATGAAAGCTGTATAACCCTATCATGTTATTATAGATATGGAGTTGTCTTTAAGCCCTCTTCAGTAGTAGGTTTTGGGGTTTTTTTATAGTGAAAGTAAGGCACAATTTGCTTATGGGATAATATACTCAAGTTCAGTTAATTTATTTATCTGAGTAAAAAAAAAACCTTCAAGTTGGAAATAAGTGATGATAACGTACTTCTATTGAAACTCACTGCTGCAGCATGTGTGTGCTACATAACATTGGTATTTTGAAGCACAGAAAACTTTTGTGATCGCGTTTGGAGCGATCAGTTCAATATACCGTGCTTCTTTCCCAAGTTAGGCAATGTTCATGTTCTTCATTTTGTTCCAGTACTAATTTTTGTTTAATCTCAAATATGATTCTTTAGAATTGGTTAAAGCTCAATCCAAGGGAAAGGTCTGTGTTTTCAAACAAACTTCTGTGTTGTTTTATATAAATCGTGAGCAAAATATCCGGATGGAAAAGACAGTTGCAAGATCCTGCTCCACAGGCCCATGGTTGTGCTCTCAGTTAGGTGGCATTGCTCCTGTGCTCGCATTCGGATGCTGTGGAGTAACATCACTTTACCTCCTGAGGTAAAGGAGTCCCTGTTGCCACTTTACCTGCCTCATCTCACAAGACGTGTCTTTGCCATGAAGTTACTTATAAAAACAAAACTTCTTGTTCGACCCAGCTGCATGATGAAACAGAAAATGTCTTCTCTTTTGGCAGTCCTAGCAGACTTTACCATTACCCATATTTATTTCAGTCTTTATTAGGTATTTTACTTCCTTGAAGCTGTACAGTGTTTCTCTTGACTCTAGTGGGCCACACTGAGTGGACATCTCTGCAAACTGTTTGCGTGTTCAGGGTCATGCTGTAGTCACTTGCGTCGTATTAAAATTGCTTCCTATTCTTCCAAGGAAGAGCTCTTTCTCTTTTTGAAGATCCCTGTCAGGCCTTGTTCTGCCTATTGGGCTGTCCCTCTGAATCCGTGCTTACCTGTTCCTTTTATCAGCCTTCCTTTGAAAATGGAGTTTTGGTGGTCATCACCCCAGCTGTCAGTGAAATGCAAGATGGACTGCCAGGGTTCCACAGATGCTGTTCTGTGAGGACCGTATCATGTTTAGGCCCTAATATTCCCCCCACTACCTTTTTCCTTGAGTCTTTAGCTTTCACAGCATTTTTTTCTTCCCATATCGATGTTTTAACCCATGAAGAGTAGCTTTTCACCTGCTGGATGAACTGAGATTTTTTTTATTGTTTTTTCAAAGAATATACACATTCAGGATGTCTCCTGAGTTGACTGCTACATTTGTAGAGGGGGTCATGAGCCTCAGCCGCCTTCTACTCAGACTTCCAACCACACCACCAACTTCAGAGCCATGTTGGCACATTTAGAGGAGGACCACCTTTACATTCTGTGCCTGAAATATTAGGACCTCTGTTCACATCTTACTCAGATGTGAACTTTGCAAGAGTTCTTGTATGATTAAATAAGCAACTTCAGTACAGTAGGAGTTTGTTTGTTGTGTTATATTGATGTGTCTGCATCCCACTGTTTCATCTGAGTCTGTATTTGTGAGACTTCTGTTAGTGAAAGGAGTAAGTGGGATTTATATCTATACACTTTCTCTTACGTTCTTAAAATATTCTATCTTGCAGTATACGAAAAGTGCAAGTGCAGCTTCAAAGGATAATTTTGTAATTTATATGATAAAATGAGTAGTATATAAATTGTAGGATGAAGAATTATTTTAATGCTGTTTAAAAGAAATGTCTGTAAGATATGCATAAACATGAAATGGATAATATATCTCAAAGGACAAGTTCCTTTAGCTAACCTTCCTTTTCTTCAGAAGTTTCACTCTTGTGTTGACTGTGGCTGAAATACATGAGCATTCTCCCCTATACTCTGCAACGAAAAGCAAACACAATAAAATAGCAGTGCTAGTATTCTTTAATCCTTCAAGTGCTATGCACAGTATTAGCTGTAATTGTGTTCAGACCTTGTATAAAGCTGAATTTTCTTTGCAAATCTCAAACCTGTAATCCTATTTTTAAAAAAATTATTAAAACGTACTAAAAAACAGAAATAGCATTAGGTCCTTGAGTGTGTGTGTGCAGCTAGCTATAATAATTCCATTTATTCTGTAAAAAAATGAGTTGGTAGATGAGTGTTTGCAAATGATCGATAATTGAAATATAATTAATCATCCAAACCAGACTGTAACACTGCTGTGTTGGGTCATATTGTTTAATTGATGTTCTCCACAGCTGTAACTTTCTTTTCATTTTATTTACAATTCATACTCTTGCTGTCATTTGCCCATTTCTCTTCCCTGCATGACTGCCTTTTTGTTTATCTTCCCGCATTGTGTTTTTATTTATAGAGTACAAGTTAGTCTACACTTTCTATCTGCTTGCTAAATTCCCTTTATACATGCTAAATCCCCGTTTTAAGCCGTTTTTCATACATTTACAGAAAATACTCAGTTCTTCATTCCTGGATTTATTCACATTTTGACAGTAATTGGTAGAAAACTGTTTCTTGAATCTGATAGACCAAAACAAACCAAAAGAACAGTTGGGAGAATGCTTCCGCATGCCAGAGCATGGAGCATCCATCAGCTCTTCAAGGAAGTGGCATTTGTACTAGTATCATTAACACTTTTGTTGCAAAAAGAATGTAATGTGTATTTCTAGTTAGCTTATTGTAGATTCATTTACAAAACAGAGGTTCTTTGTAAAGGTGCAATATCTGTTTGGCTTCATGCTGCTTTGATGAGGTAGAAGGGCACAAGGCTTTCCAGTGAGCAGGGAGTGGGAACTGGTGTTGGTGCATCCTGATGCCAGATGAAGGTTGCTCAGGGACGAGAGTGACAGTGGGCATTCAGCAGAGGGTTTTTAAATCTCTGTAAACTGAAGGAACTTGCTTCTTGGATAAACTGCAATAAAAGGTATTTCTATTTGATTTCACCACCACAGTCTCAGATACAGCAGGCTTTTAAGGTTTGTGTGAACATATATAAAAGCCATGGGCTCTAATCCTTCAGGAAGTTACAGGTTTGGTGTTTTGAGGTTATTAAATTTGTCACTCCTAAAAAGAAAATACAGAACACAGGATGACCTTTTTCATATAACACAGACTTAAGGACTGCTTAGAACACAGACACATTGACTGCTCAGCAGCTCATAATTATCCGTAGCATTCTAATTTTATTGTAATAAACACAGTTGTAATATCCCTTCTGACTAGCTTAAGTGTCCTACAATGACAAAAGATGAAAAAAAACCCAACCAACCAAACAAAAGGCAAAATGGCAAATTGCATACAGAGAAGAGTGAGAAATTGACCCCCAGAAATAAGTATGTTTAAATTCATTTTGTCCTTACATGTAGAACACAAGAATCTGTGCAGTTCAAGTAGAGGACAGTTTTCACGTACTTATCATATAATGGATAAGATCTGAAGGGATTGTCAAAGCAGACCTCTTCCCTAGAGAGCTTTCAAGGTAAACTCATAAGGGTACTTTCAGTAAATTCAGTATTACCTCCTATTGCTTTTACTGTAGATAATACTGATAAAAATTTTAATTGTTCAATTATTAAAGTATGCTGAATGAAACCTTTATAGGGTGTAGTTTTGGCTGTAGTCACCTAAACCAAGGATTTGCAGTTAAAGCCCCTGCCATTTCTCTTGTTCTGCCTGCACACTAGTTTATCAGATAGCAAGGTATGAAGTGGTAATTCCTCACTGAGAACTGAGCCATGTTTTCAGGATACCTCTTAAATTTTTCAGGAAATGCATGATGTATTATGTCATACAAGTGTTTTGGTACTTTATAAAAGATCACATAAAATACTAGTTCATTTTTAAAATACCCCCCACAGAAAGACTTAATCTATCATTGATTAATGGTTGTGTCTGTTTTGTTATGGTTTGCTTTGTTCCCTTCTCTTTGATCTCACTAACAGAAGTGTTGCATGTATTAGTTTTTTGAGACTGGTTCATAGCTTTTCAACACTAGAGTCAGAGTTCCTGTAACAACTACAAGTTTGTCAGGGAGCATTTGTATGTATAGAAATGCTGAAACCATCCTCTTAATCATGAGCTGTTTGATAATCAGGTATGAATAAAAACAACTTTGAGATGTTTCTGGACAAGTTGTACTTGTCCAGAGACTTTTACTAGGACAGAGATTTGCACTGTGTATAGCTTTTGATGATTTCTTTTTAAGAATGATACACTCAAAATGGAATCATTGTAATAGTCACTTTTTGGTATTTGCGGAAGTAAAATACTTCTCAATATATATGAGCCCTAGTGAATCGGTATATATACACTGATTGCTAATCATCTGATGAAATAATTCAGAATAGCTGTACCAAGTATTTAATACATTTATTTAGACTTCAGGTTATACCTTCCTGTTCTCTTACTGCTGGGTCTAAAATACATATTTTTAATTTTTGTACAGAATTGGCTTCCTACTCTGGGTGTGGCATGGAGTGTTACATCCAGTTTGCATATTGTAGATATACATAAATTTGTGTGCATTTGTCTGCTTATGCAATTATAACATTTAGAGTGCAGTGAATTTTGGCCTTGTTTTACTTGCTGTCTTTGGCTAGAGCTAAGGCTTTGGGGGATTTTTATGGAGAGTGGTGAGGGCGGGTGTTATTTGTGTGCTTATTTGGCTGTAGAGAAGGTATTGTAGAACATTTGGATCCAGAGAACTCTGTGGTTTCCTTGTCTTCTATTATATTTAAGGCTAGATTTAATCTTGCCTTGTTCTTGTAAACAGTGGACAAACTGTACCCAGCAGTCAATGTCAGCGCTAGCAGTATTTTAATCAAATGATTTCTGCCACACCAGATCCAGTGAACTAACACCTCAGATGTTAGTTTAGATGCATCTGTAGGAACTAGTGCCACATCTTTGGATTGGTGCGTAGATGTTAACCCAGACCCCACAAGATGGCTTTTATAGATTTATACTGAAAAAGCATCATCTTGGCCTGCTGAAAACTCGGAGCCCTTTCAGCCCAAAGACTGCAGTTTGGGGCCATCTTGGGTCAGATTCATGATTGCCATGCAGAAGGATTTCAAAGCAACATTCAACAGCAGCAGAAGGAGAGTATCAGAATTACTCTGTGAAATCTAGCATGAAGTTGGATTGCCACAGTGGCGGTTAGCAGCGCTTTTCTCCTTCAACATGAAAATGTTTTAATCAGATGTTTTACTAACCTTGTCTTCACATCTGGCTGTGTTATTTTCTACTAGCCTCTAAGTGGTTGCGTTATGTTCCTGATGCATTTATATGTATGTGTGTGTATACAGGTATATGTATTTTTAAACATTTCATCTCTGAGGTGATCCCATTCAGAGATGGGTAAAGTGATGCTGGCACACATAGTGCATGGTTTGCACTGAATATTTTGCAAGCTTGCAAAAGTTTGTCTCTGACTGATCTGAGAAATGTCTATTTTTTTTTTTTTTCCTACAAATATTTTACACTTTATATTTCTGCCTAAGGCTTGATACCGTTACACCCAATTGAAAACTCATTGACTTCTATGTGTATGTGTTTTGGCTTTATTTATCATAAAAATACTGTCTTTGCAGATTCCCCGTGGCCAAGACCAAAGTAAAAAGTGTTGTCTTCCATTAATGATTTGCTAGAATAATCTCTAGACTTTTTGATGATGTTGAAACATTTATTGTAAGGTTTTTTTGAAAACTTGACCTTTCCATAGCAAAAGTTGTTTAAATTTACAAAAACTACTTGCTCATACTTAAGCAAACAGTTCTGAGACATTTAAATATAGTTGGCCATGATCCACATAGACACTGTTAAACTTTTGGCAGTTGGAGCAATCAGACAGAAATTGGTTTGTAATTTAAAGACACCACTTTGAAAGAGGAAGTAGGACACCTGTACGTTACTGTTTTGAATTTCTTGAGTCTCCAGTCATTAATTTAAAATTACTCTTTGCTAACTTTTGCTTAAAGTTTGAATTGAGAAACATTCTGAAGATCACCTTAAAGGACTTGGTTCTAAAATGTACTAAGCTCTTTCTGGAAAGGTAACCTTACTAACAATGATACGGTACTATATGTTGGTCTTAGTAAACTGAATAGAGGGAGTACTGTATTGAGAAAACACCTCCTGATTTCAGTGAGGTTTACTGTTGCAGATCACCTTAGGAAAATGGATAATGAAATAGTTACTAGCATTGCACATTGTATAATTTGTTTACCTCCCCTGGTGTTTTTTTCTATTATTGATTGCATCTTTATTAGAATATTTGTTCCATCACCAGTTTCAGAAATTACAATGTATTATATCAATGAGCCTTCCAGCCCAGGTTTGTGTGTATATTTTTTTGTTCAAAGAGACAGCTTCCACACAAGTTTTCATATTTATTATTTGTCATCATTGACAGATATGTGCAGGGCAGGGTCCCAAACTAGGGAGGTAGCAGTCTTCAAAAAAAAAAAAAAAAAAGCATAGACATACAGCTAGGAGAGAGGAGGGATATGTGGGCATTTAAAAACAAACAAACAGACCCCAAAGCCTGTGTTATTTTCTTTAACTTGTTAATCACAATTTAACTGTAGTAAATGCATTTTACTGCATTTACACACACCACCACCCTCCTCCCTCTGTCCTTCCTGGATGATTGTGTAGGTATTTTTCCAAAGTCTCATTGGCCTATGCCATGTCTTTACTTATCAGCACTTTGGTTGAGTAACTTTCATTTGACCATTGCTGTTATCTATATTACATGTTATGTTGCTGTAATTTTTTTTTTTTTCTGAAAGCAGAATTGGGCAATAGGTCATAGAAAATACATGTGTGTGTATATGTGTGCATATATATTGAGTATATCAGTGACTAGATACATGCAGTAGAGTGCTTAAGCAAAAGTGGTTATTGTGGGCACACGACCACACAAGCGTAGACTTTTTGATTTAAAATGGAAAAAAAATTGCATTCGTGTCAAACTGGAAAATTTTAATATACATAACTGTTTTTAACTGCCAAATGGAATCAAGTTGCAGCCTGTACACTCTAGATGTCTGACAGCTGTTATAAAAGTGGATTGTCTTTTCAGAGGGATAGCTTGTTCTGTACTAAGCAAAATACAGAATACATCTGCCCAAAGAAACAAAGCAGCTAATAGTGTCAAAATCATTCTGGTTAGCAGCCAAAAGAATTTTTGGTACATGACATCAGAATGACTCCATATAGGTCTGGTTATCCTGCAGTATTACTTGTGTTGGATTAAATAGGGCAAGATTGAGTTGTTGCCTGTTTGGAAGGTGCTGTTCTATGTCTCTTTTTTACTTTACAGAAAATAGGCAAAATTTCTTCATCTAACAGGATAATGTGTTTACCTTCTTCCTTACAGTTTTACATGACTACAGCAAGAATGATATTGAGCAGTTTTTCCTTTATGTATGCATGTAAATAATTTTCTTGCACAAAAGAAAGAAATATTTTCTCAGAAATAAAGCACGTGGCTCTTGTTTCAAGGAATAATTTATGGTCTTCCTTCTGGATATAAGTTTATTTGGTTTTTATTTGCTTGCCAAGTACATATACCTTGTGATAGATCAATTGCTGTTTAGGAAATAGTTGGTTACTAAGCCTTGTCTGCAAAAACTTCATTGTTTACCACATGCTTATAGGAAGGGCAAATCCAGATGGCATTGAGAGTCAGATTTGTTAAATTGACATCCTGGATGAAAATCTGGGACAAAATCAGGCTAACTATACCCTAAGCATGTATTGGTCACATTTACGAAAGTGAGAACTTCTCCAGAGGACCAACAGTCCATCCTAGAGAAGCTTTTGAAGATGATTTATGAGCAGATCCCTTTCCCTGGGAAATTGACAGTGGATCCTACCAAGATGGGAAAAGTCCTTGTCAATGGAAATTTCAGAGTAGAAGCAAAGTTTTCTGGGACAGTATCAGATGTGCTGCTATTATGTTAATACTAATTTCTGAACAAAAGATACGATGTTGAGACATGTCTCTGGCAAAGTTAGAACTCTCTCCTCATCTAAATTCCATGCTAAATGTTGGTATCTTCTCCAGTGACTTCATGACAATTAAAACCAAAAAGTTTACTCTCCTCCAAGAGCGCCAGACCTGTAAGTCTGGTCTTTTGTGTATTTAAACTGGTTAGACTGTAGGGGTTTTTTTAAGGTATATTGACTAGAGGCTGCAGTAAATGTATGCACAATTTGGGCTACTGTTATCTGCCAGGGCTGAAGTCTGTAAGACTGTCAAATTCAAGAGATAGGGTGGGAGAAATTATCAAAGCTTTGAATTTGCTGTGACTAGACTTTCTGGGATATAAGTAAGCTCACTCAAAACTATTTTGGCTATCTTTACCTTCTGTTGCAACATGAGCTTGCCCTTAATCTTTTTGTACCATGTCAAATTCATTGTTAGCGGGGTACAGATAATATTTAATGATTTGTATTGGTGAAATCTGTTAACTGGGTTAATTAAACATGGAAAACTGTTTCCATTTTACTGGACATTCGTTATAAGTGCTGTAGAAAATCAGAGCAAGGTGGGAACAATTGTTTTCATCCACAGAGTGGCAAAGTAGGAAGAGCAGTTAATACAAAATAACAAATGGTACTTAGATGGTAGGGTTATGAAGCTGGCATTTCTTTTGCGAAGTGAAAAAGGACTGCAAGGCTTGTACTGCATGTGAGTGTTTTCCTTTGACAATATATATTCCTGAAAATGGAAACAGTCATCCTGACTTCAAACCTTGAATAGAAATCTGAAGAAACAGATCTTCCTTTGGAAAGAAAATAGTACTTGCAGACAACTCTGTAAAGCCAAATGTATTGTTGATAAGATGTAAATATAAATAGCAAAATGAGAGCATGTTTATTGACCCCAAGTGCCTGATACTTACAGCTTTTTTTTTGAACTTGTTCATTCAGCACTTACCAAGTATAATATTGCTTGATCCTGCATCACTGTGAAACAGGAATTCACTGATCCTGGTTCTTTTGAGGGTAATGGAAATCAGAAGCATAGAACAAAGCAGCCTATGGCCTTACTTGCTGCTCTTAAAAGTTGAAATGAGTTTCTGGTATGATTTTTGAAGCACAAAGAGTTTTAGATGACTTCAACTGTGTGAATTATTGGAGAAAATATAACTACATGCATAAGTGATAGATGTTAGGTGCAAAAATTAAACTTTTTGTGTTTTATGTCAGACTACTGTATTGATTTATTATATGAATAAGTATTGTCAAAGTTATTAAATTGTCACTCTACAAAAGTTAATTAACTTAATAAAAATATAAATTTAGAAAAAATAAAATCAATTGTTTGGAAGAAAAGTATTATCTTAAAATGTTCACGTCTTTCCTAAGGTGAAGATGATTGTTGCAGAAGTAGAGGAATTCTGATCATGAGGTAACATGAATACAGTCACTGATGAACCAAGACCCTGTCTTGGGTTTGCATGGTCAGGTTTTGGTA
>KL258017.1:0-29156 GCA_000699545.1 Podiceps cristatus | reverse complement strand
ACAACTTTGGAGGAGCTTACGCTCAGGAACAACCTTTTGTGCATCCCGTCTGCCTTTCTGCAGTCCCTTAATTGCCCCAGTAATGTCACTTTGAAGTCTGAAGCCAGACCTGGATGCTCTTCCCTGAGGAGTAACACGCTCCCGTCCCTCCTGTAAGCATGTCCCGAGTCTCCTGCGTTGAACGCAGACTGCACCTGTGAATGGCAGTGTTTACTAAAGACATATTTGGAAGGAGTCAGGCCCTCTCTGTCTCAAGACCTGGTCCAGAGTGCCTGATTCTGATTCAAGTTGTCAGCTGCTCCTGATTGTGGCTGAAGTAAGTAGGAGGTACATCAAATTTGCAACTAATTGAGACTCAAAACCTCCTGTGAGATCCTAAATTGGTCACTGCTGCTTTTAGGGCCATTAGTTAATGAAAATGCACTGAAGGGTCTAGTCAGCAAATATGTTTAGTAATGCGATTTGCATTGTAATGGTGAGCAAATGGATGCCCTTTCTCTCCTCAAACTGTGGAAGAAGGGCAGTTTTCACTTGGGGCTATTCTACTCTGACAAATGACTGGATGGAAACAGCTGCCCAAGAGCAGCAGCCCTCCTGCCTGGGCGTGTTCAGAACTGCCTTCTAGCACCTTGCTGCTGCTTGGTCTGTTAGTGATTTAGCTGCAACCTGTCTGTGAATGAATCGGTGCTATTTCACTCTAGCCTATGTTGGCATGGTGCTGAATGGGGTTTTGTATTCTGTTTCTGAGCACAATAAAGCTAGGCAAGTGTTTAAAAAGAGAGAAATGGAAGGAATTGAAAATATATGAGTAAGCGATGGAATAGTTTGGATTTTTTTGCTGTAAAAGGGAGAGCAGATAAAAATCAAAAAAAAAAAAAAAAAGGAAAAGAAACCCAACAAAATAAACCATCCAAACAAAAAAGCCCCAATGTTTTTACTCCTACAATTAAGATGAAGCTTTTTTCTCACACATCTCATGAACGACAGATGCAGTGCCATTTCCATGCACATTGGCAAAGAACACTTGCATTTGAATGCTGTCATACTTGTTTGATTAATAAGACTCAGGAAGCAGGTAAGAGAGATGAGCCTATGCCTTGTATCCTATGAAAGACAGTAGGGATGCAAGCTGGGGGAAACCAAGATCCCTTTATTATTATTTTTTTTTTATACAAGGCCTTTGCTAAATACCAAAACTAGCAATACTGAAGTGTGTGTGGGAGATAAACGGGATGATTTTCTGCATGGTATTGGGTCAGGAGAACAATTTCAGTGTTGTGGAAGATCACTAGTCGGACCCAGCCCTGAGGCTTCTCTTTTCCCAGCTGCACAGCGGCGGTTCCCACCGCCTGCCCTTGTGTGCCTTGTGCCCTGGCCTCTCGCCATCTCAAAGGCACCGGGCTGGGCCCGCGCTGCATCTGTCAGTGTCTTTGCTGTTTGGGGAGACCAGAACAGGACACAGGAGTCCATGTGCAGCCTCAACAGCGCCAAATAAGAAAGGAGAGCAGTTTTACGTTTCTAAATGTTTGTGTTTTTTTTTTTTCCCTTGGGATTTTTTGTTTGTTTTTTTGGTTTTGTTTTTTGTTTTTTGTTTTTAATTGGGCTTTATTGGGTTTTAATTGGGTTTTATTGGATTTTATTGGGGTTTTTTTAATTGTTTATTGGCCAGTCTTGCCAAAACTTCTTCCTGTCAGAACTGAAGTCTTTTGCTTCTCCAAAGGAAGAGCTATCTCTACATCTTGAATCTATCCAGGAATGGGGCATCTACCTTCTGTGGTGATCTGTTGCTCTTCTCTGTGCAGTGCCAGGGTGGACCCGGCTTCATCTTCACCCACCCATTTGGTAGCTGAGGCGAGAGCTAGCAAAAGACAGCCACCCCCCACGGTCTTTCTCCCCCCCAGACTGAAAAAATGCCACCTCCGGGCCCCAAGAACCTCAGTGGCGCTCCAGGGGACTCCAGCAGGCTCTGGCAGTCTCCCATGGTCACCGGTGGTCTCCATCAGTCTTTGGCAGTCTCCAGTGGTCTTCAGCAGTCTCCAGCGCATTCCAGGGGGGGACTCCTCCTGGTGCTATGGCGCTTCCAGGGAGAAGATGGCAGCCCCTCTCCTTGCCTCTTCCCCAGGGCTCAGAGCAGAGGAGATGGCTGCCCTTCATGAGTGGCAGGGGTGAGGAGTGGGAAAGCAGGGCTCATCTGTGGCTTGACAGACAGGTGATCTTCATTGGCTAGCGTTGGCTGCAGGGGTGTTGCCACTTGCTGGGAGCTGGCTGTTTGGAGGGTCTCTGAGAGCCCCTGTCAGTCCTGTGGTGGTCTTGGGCACCAGGGTGTTGGAGGCACCGGGGACGTGGTGGTGTCAGCCCTGGGGGGAGGTGGATCCACCTCCATGGGCCCATCACCCTTCTTTAGCAGGTTGGTGTCCGTGGGTTTGATGTCTGTGCTGGGGTGAGCAGCAGCCACCACTCGCCTGCCAGAGGTGCTGCTGCTGCCATCAGCCTGCTTCTGATTTTTGGGGATGTGGAGGCATCCGCAGTGCTTCAGAGAACCTCTTCTTGCTCTTCACATTGACCATGGGCACTTACCTGGCTTTGTGGGCTCCTCCTCTACCGAGCGCACCTGGTGTCAGCACCTCCAGCTGCTCAGCCAGCTGTGGGCCAGCTGCAGAGGGGCTGCTTGTGTCATGGAAGACTGATGACATCACCAGCAGAAGGTGCAGTCTTCCGTTCTCCCTGTAATGTGCTTTGGCCTTATCTCAACCTGGTAACAAATGCACAAACCTATCATCCTGTGGCGTATGTCTCCTGAGATTTTTTTCTCACACATTACTTATGTCCCAGTCACTCTTCAGTATTAAAATACGTTTTTAATGTCTCTCCAGTATTTTTCCTCTCTGTTTCAGAGGAAACAATGTTCTGAAATAATATGTGCAGAGGAAAGAGAATGTGCGTGTTCCAGGTTTACGTCTCTAAAAGGGAAACGAGAGTTTGTGTGCTTGTGAGCATGTGTACATGCTGTCAGGGAAGCCAGTGACTCATTTGCCTGAGCTGAGCCCTTTGCTTTTGTATTCCTACTGTAATAAGCTACGCACAACGTATCCCATGCAGACTATTATGATGGAGTTGCACTCCAGGGGACATAGTGAAGTGTCTGCTGTTTCCCAGAAATAATCCCAAGCACTAATTTTTCCCACAGCATAATCACACCCTTTTCTTGTAAAAGTTTGTTTCTGTGCATTCAGGTTCTCCTCTCCTGCCTGTTTTGCTTGTGTTGACAGAGAGGTTTGTGCTGCTGGGAATGAACCTGACCAAGGAACTGACCAGATTGGGGAAAAAAAAAAAAAAATTCAAAATAATTTAAAATATTTTGTTTTCAGCCACTGTGTCATCATTTTGAATGCTGTTGGCTATGCAACTGATTGTACATAAGGGTGGGGAGGAGGCAGTGGGTATACTGGGGGAAGGAGCGAGGCCGGCTGACGCCATCGTAATGTGCGTGCTGGCGGGGGGACTCATTACATGCCACCCCTGGGACACAGGGTAAGCACAGCAGTCTTGGGTCTCTCTACATAGCGGTGGCCTGGGGCTGGAACAGCCACCAGAGGCAAGAGAGACATGCTCAAAATAGACCATGTCCTTCATGAAACATTCATGAAAAGAAGAATGGTAACTTTTATTTTTAAATGAAAGCTGACCCGTTTCTGAATCTCCCAAATCCTGAGCTGGTATGCTACCCTTGGGCTGTTTTTCCTGGTTAGCCTGTGGATAGATGAGCTGAGAGAAAGAGAAGAAAAATTTATATTGTGTGCTGGATCAGAATGTTCTGATATTTTAAAATCTCTAGGACATCCATATTATCTTCAAAGCATTTTCAACTGTATCCTAAACATTTTTTTTCCCAAAATTTCATACAGCAATAGTTTGAATTAATAATAGCAGGGAAGTAATGCAGGTTCTCAAAAGTCTTGACTGCATATATGCTTCATATATACTAGGAGACTTTTTTTTTAACATGCTGTTTTTCCTTTAATAATATGACTAAACTTTCAACATAGGTATCAACCAGTTTTAGTCATTTGGATAGAGATTCAGGTTCTAAAATTCACCTGATTCAAGACAAGGCTTTAAACAGTGCTTTTACTTCCTTCTAAGAATGTCCTGTAAAAGAAATAGAATCATAGAATCACAGAATGTTTTGGGTTGGAAGGGACCCCCAGAGCCCATCTAGTCCAACCCCCCTGCAGTGAGCAGGGACACCATTACCCAGATCAGGTTGCTCAGAGCCCCGTCCAACTTGGGCTTGAATGTTTCCAGGGATGGGGCCTCCACCACCTCTCTGGGCAACCCGTTCCAGTGCTTCACCACCCTCATAGTAAAGAATTTTTTTCCTTACATCTAGTCTAAACCTACCCTGTTTCAGCTTGAAACCATGACCCCTTGTCCTATCACCACTGTCCCTACTGAAAAGATTCTCCCCCTCTTTCCTATAGGCCCCCTTTAAGAGGTTTGTGCTTAATTGAAAAAGGAGTACTAATACTAACTTGCTCTTCAAAAAATATCTAGGTTTTCTCTTAGCAAGGATTAGCCGCCTGGCTTAATTGGTAGTCCTCACACTCCTGTGTTTGTGTAGACAGTCATTCATCCTCTTCCCCGTCTCTGGAAGATGGATAGCAGAAAGAGTGACATACAAAAGGCAAAAGTACTGTCAATAATTTGCAGATAGTCAACAAAAACTGGAGTGTGTCTGATGCTGGGTTTTTTATGTTTCTTTTTCCTTGCTCCTCTCATTGTGATGCCATCCAAAAGGGAATTCAGAGCTCTAGTGATTGAGATGGTGTTGGCCACCGATATGTCCTGTCACTTCCAGCAAATCAAAGCCATGAAGAATGCTTTGCAGCAGCCAGAAGGGTGAGTCACTTCACGACACTGTGCAGTGAGGGGTTGCATTTCAGCTGGTGCTTTGCCATTGTGTTTGACTTCAAAAGCACCTCTCCAGAGGCCCTTGCTCTCTTTGATGTCCACATCAATTCTCTTTCTGCTGTTGCATTTTGAATGAATTCACATAGGAGTGGACCGGCACCCCTCTATACATGCATCTCTATTCTGTGCTGGTGGACCAAAGCTTGCAAAGGTCACCATGTTGGGATAAGCCACCCTGGGCATTTCCCTTTGTATATCAGGGTAACATCAAGGACATGATCCAGCTGAGTGACCTCTACAGTTTGAGTATGACTCAAGGTTACAAGATCTGCAGAACACAACTTACGCATTGCCCTTCTGCAGATGGTATCAGCTGCCACCTCTGCAAGGGGCCTGCTCTATAACCAGAGGACAGATGAAAACAACCTGAGATCTGCTGAGGGAAGGACAGGAAAATAACAGATGGAGCAGTATGGGGAAGGCCTTTTCTTCTTCCCAGTACGCCACTGGAAGCTATAATATTTTGTCCACAGCTCTTTCCCGTAAAATTCCTTTTATACTGCAGAAAGCT
This sequence comes from Podiceps cristatus, assembly GCA_000699545.1. Classification (NCBI taxonomy): domain Eukaryota; kingdom Metazoa; phylum Chordata; class Aves; order Podicipediformes; family Podicipedidae; genus Podiceps; species Podiceps cristatus. The sequence goes on along the minus strand of KL258017.1, from coordinate 23,674 downwards.
CTGAGTGATGGTGATTTTTTCACCCTGGACACAGGTCTGCCCCGAGCCTCACAGAATTATACCTGTGTCAGACCAGAGTGTGACTAGCCACTTGGTCCTCTGAAAAGCTACAACTCTTCCAGTCATTTCAGATAGTCAAAAGCTGGAATTAAAAAATGAGACCACACATCCCAAGAAAGTATTATTTACTGGGTTCTTGGGCTAGCCTCTCAGGTTATAGTTTTAAGAAATTGCCAGCCTTTTGTGTTCTGTGAAACCGGATGGAAGGATCCCCTTCTGATCTCACTCTAGTTTTCTAGCAGTGAAATGTTTATTGGTGACTATGTAGACTCATCAGTGCACCTGAGATCAGATCCTGTTTACTGCAGTAAGATGGCAGGGACCAACTTCTCTTCCGAGCTGCATAAAATGCATCCCAGATGAAATGGGGAACAGGAGTGGCCCTTCAAGCCTGCTTGTGTAGACAAGCAAGCCTGGAAGGGAGCTCAGCAAGGCTGAGCAAAGTTACTTTTTGCACTTCTTAATGTGTCTTTTACAACAGCAATGGCGTGTGTTGGAGAAATTAGACAATCTTTCATAGTTGTCTTATTTTATGAACACAGAAATCACTCCATTAATATCCTGGCCAAAGATTCTAATGACCTCATTTCCCTGCTTAACTGAGATTTTTGTTATTCTCCACTGCAGAAGCAGCCAATTAATTTGTTTGATCCTTTGGGTTTTCAGAATTGACAAGCCGAAAGCCTTATCACTGTTGTTGCATACAGCAGATATCAGTCATCCAGCCAAGGCCTGGGATCTCCATCATCGCTGGACCATGTCTCTGCTAGAGGAGTTCTTCAGACAGGTAAAGCTAGGGAAGTTCCTCTATTTCTGCAGCACAGAGGGAGTGTGTAGGACTGGGCAAGGAAGTCAGAAAATACGAACATAGATCTTTTCCTTTTTCTCTGATTTACACAAGAACCTCATAAATGATACGAAGCTTTGTCATCCGGCACCAGTAGCATTGGCTTCCCAGTATCTCCTGGGAAGTTAGTGTCTGATACACTGCCTATGGATACAGGCGTTATCTACATATAGAAATTCTAATTTAGGAAGCTAATATGTTTCAAATTAGCAAAAACCAGAATATATGACATTCTACTTAGCTGTAGAACCATAGAAAAACAGACTTAGGTAGCCGTACTTTATAGAACTGTACTTACGTTGTTGGGGTAGATGTGAAAAATGCATTACCCTTACTTTAGATGAACTGATGTAGTTTATAGCTCACAGTGGACCGCCTACGAATCTAGACAAATCATTAAGCTCTGTGTGATAGCTATAAGCTCCCCAAGTGACTAATTAAAAACATTTAAAGAGCTGCCTTAAAAAAAAAAAAAAAAAAAAGTAAAAGTAAACAGAGCACTTTAGGAGTGTTTAGGATACTTTTCACCAATATGAATTACTAAACTAAGTAGAAAACGAAGTGCTTAATTTCCCTCCAAAGTTCAATAACTTCATGTTTTGTAGTAAATCTGAATGTAAAAAATCAAAAATATGTAACAACTTTTAAAAGTTCTAACATTTCTTTTAAATGGCATCTGTTTTTAAGGGCATTGTGGGAATCCCTTCTTAATAAGGACATTGCAAGAATTTGCTTTGAAATGAATCCTTTAATTTGTTTTTCAAATCAAGAATGGGTTTACTTGGTGGAAGCAGATAGATCATACCTGAAGCTGTCTCTGTATTGCCACACAGGAGGCTCATGCAAGTAGGATGATTTTCACACACTCTTTAGGGAAAACTCTGTACATGTTTCTACCTCAAAATTGTACTAGATGTGTTAAAATACACCACTGCTTAGTCCCCTAAAGACTGGTGAGTGAATTAAGATTAGCTAGATATGAGACCACATAAAGCCAACATTTTGATCTGTTTTACACATGTAATTGAGGCAAAGTTATTATTTTATGTTTTCATAAGAATAATTTAATTTCAGCCAACAAATCCTGCTTTAGTTTTGAATGACAGATACCTCCACCATTAGATAAAGCTTTACATAAAACTTGTATTCTAGTTCCAAATTCAAATGCAGTATTAATTCCATCTTCAGGAAAACCCTTAAGCTTACCATGAAGCATAGACTTGCATTTATTGAATTTATTTAGTACTAGGTCAATAAACGCATCCCTACCTGACAGCAGAACAACAACACACACTTTTCTCACAAGCTGAGAAGTACCTCTAGCCAGAGGGGACCATGATGAAAAGAACTGGGCTGGCCTCAGATGAGATATTTATTTCCTTACACTTTTCACCTGCAGACTCTCTCTGGTCCTTTCTGTTATGTGCTCTGCAGAGACATAAAGCCTGACTTAACCTGTAGCAGTACAAGTCCCCAGCCCTGTTGGTTTCCGAGTATTTTGTGATGTGACACAGGTCTTCCTACACCAAGTAGGTGTGAATGATGCTTCTGAGTACAATACTGTTTTGTTTTGTTTTGTTGTTTTTTTTTTTTTTTTTTTTTTTTTTACATTTAGCAGCTATGCTGAGCATCTCTTACAGCAAACATCTTGCATTAATTGATTTGTTTTACTAAGGCAGTTTAGCTAGCCATGAGGGAGCTGCCCAAACAGCTTAGGAGAGGTCAGGTATCTCTCTGAGGAGTTAAAAAGGCAGTTAGGCATTCCTTCCTAAAGAGAATTAGCCACTGGGGTTTTTAAGAGGCATAAGGAGTAAGAGAAGAAGGATGATTAGGTAAGAGCTGGCATTGAGAGGCGGTTTTCCTGAGAGATGCAGCAGAGACAGTAAAGGAACATTACTTGGAAATATTTCTGTGGTTGGTTTCTGTTTTACCCTGTTATTTGTATATCAGACTCTTAACATAAAGCAGAATTGTTCTACAATAGAAAAATACTATTGCTTGTTGTTCCACCCAAAACTCTAACGGGACTGTGCCCCTATTTCATGTTCATTATATTAACAAAAGAAGAATTCAGCTCTTCTTATACTTGCAGAAGTTTTTCTCTGACTAGTTTGCTGGCCATTTTAGCTTCCACTTGACATTAGTCAGAATGCTGGCAAGAAGTTCAGCACAGTTAAAGTGAGCTGCTGATTTAAGGAATTGATTCTATAGTATATTTAACAGGCTATTTAAATTTGGATGTGCAGTGGGGAGTATTGCAACTATATCATCCTATCTCTTCTCAGCATAAAGCAATATGTTATAGAGTGACTGAACCAAATTAAAGTGCTTTTTAAGAATATGCAGCTTGAAAGATTGGAAAGAAATGGGGTTATAACACTTGATCTTCTGCACTATGTTGTGACCTTAGAAAAGGACTTTCAGTTCTGAGGGCTGGAAAGCGTGTTTGGACTTCTGTACTTAAGCACTTCCATAAAATGCTGACAATATGAGCATCATGGAATACCAGGTTGGAAGGGACTTCAAGGATCCTCTGGTCCAACCTTCCTTGTCAAAAGCAGGGTCTAGACAAGATGGTCCCGCCCCCTGTCCAGCTGAATCTTAAAAGTATCCAATGTTGGGGAATCCACCACTTTCCTGGGGAGATTCTTTCAATGGCTGATTGTTCTTATTATGAACAATTTGCCTCTTGTGTCCAATTAGAATCTCCCCAGAAGTAACTTGTACCCGTTACCCCTCATCTTTTCCATGTGACTCCTTGTAAATAAGGAGTCTCCATCTTCTTTGTAGCCACCCTTTAAATACTGGAACATGGTGATAAGGTCTCCCTATACCCTTCTTTTCTCAAGGCTGAACAAACCCCGTTCTCTCAGCCTTTCCTCATATGGCAGGCTTCCCAGCCCTTTGATCGTCTTTGTGGCCCTTCTCTGGACCCTCTCCAGCCTGTCCATAGATTCCTTCTTTATCTGAAAGACTAAATAAGACATGTGAAGAAGTGCAAGCCCTGAAAAATCAGTCCTGACACTGATGCTTTCTCTGGAAATGTTTGCTTTGAGAACTGAGTTCTGCTGACTTCTCTGGAGAACTGCAGTGAGAAGCATTCTTGTGCTCAAGTGGGTTTTTAGTTGGTGCACAGAAGTACCAAGGAGGCAGGAAGACCTCTGAGTAAAGATTCACTAGAATCGAGATGTTTAATTCACCAACTTCTCCCTGAACTACACCTTTTCCAGCCAGACTCAAGTTCTCCACAATGTAAATAAATAAATCAAAACTTAATTAAAGTAAGTAAAATGAGAGGCTTTTACAGTCGTGACCTAAGATATGAAAGTGCAATGTGACTTGTCTTTTTCTAATTTCTTCTCAATTTTGTTTCTCCAGGGTGACAAAGAAGCAGAACTAGGGCTTCCCTTCTCTCCACTGTGTGATCGCAAGTCTACTATGGTTGCTCAGTCTCAAATAGGTATGTCCCTTCTGGTGCATGAAACGTAGCCCTTGGCACAAGAAAGACATGGACCTGCTGGAGCAGGTCCAGAGGAGGGCCACAAAAATGATCAGAGATCTGGAGCATCTCTCCTATGAAGCCCAGCTGAGAGACTTGGTGTTGTTCAGCCTGGAGAAGAGAAGGCTCCGGCGACATTATCGCGGCCTTTCAGTATTTAAAGGGGGCCTAGAAGAAAGATGGGGAGAAATGTTTTAGAGGGGGAATGGTTTTAAACTGAAAGAGGGGAGATTCAGACTAGATACAAGGAAGAAATTTTTTACAATGCGGGTGGTGAAGCACTGGAACAGGTTGCCCAGAGAGGTGTTAGAAGCCCCATCCCTGGAAACATTCAAGGCTGGGTTGGATGGGGCTCTGAGCAACCTGATCTAGTTGAAGATAACCCTGCTCAATGCAGGGGGTTTGGACTAGATGGCCTTTTTAAGGTCCCTTCCAACCCAAACTGTTCTACGATTCTATGATCTTAAAAGCAAAACCTAGTCCTACCTGTAGGGCTAAGATCATGATGATCTTTCATAATTTCAAACTCTGTTAAAGAGAGGAAATAAAGCACAATGGCGTTATTTTCCCCAGATCAACAATTCAAAACTGAGGGGCCATTAAATTTACAGTGGTAGTTCCAAGCAGTAACCAAGTTACCTCTAATGTGTCTGCAAAGATGACTACAGTGCCTGGTTATGACACTACTCCATGGTTTCCTGAGCTGTGAAGATGAGGTGCACATGGCAACGCGTTGTGATATGAGTATCATTGGTGGATATGAAAATGTAATGTCAGTCCCTTCAGTGACCTAGGCAAAAGCTATTATGTGTTTTATCATTTATTCCTCCCATCCTTTCCCTCCTAGTGCTTCAAGCCAACAAATATTTTTCACTGAAGGCAAGCAAATAACAAACCTTTTCCTGCTCCACCCATTCAGAAACAGATCTTTTTACAGACTCACCAACAGTGCTTTTACCTCTCCTCCAGTTGAGTGAAAAAGTAGGAGAAGGATGGGGCAACATGCCTGGTATTTGGTGATAAAACAAGAGGGGCTAAGTGAAGTAAAACTGTTCAGGAGTCTGGGAACAAAAAAGGCAATGGAAAAGGTGCATTTGTGGGTGGATTTTTATACCTAGGAAGCAAATCAAGTAGATGGAAGAATACGATCTAACCTCAACTGGAGAATAGGTAGCCAAATGGAATAACAAAACAAAGATAACACAGACCCTAAAAATGAGGGAACTGAGACCAGAAGCCAAAAGAGAGAATGTATTAAAGGAAAACAAACAACAAATTTGAAGTATGAAATTTCTGTCAAAGAACAAGACAAAGATATCCGTGAACCTAGGAAAGTTCAGATTCATATCTGTGGCTAAGAGCCATTTCTGTTTAAAATTATTTCATTGTTCCTGTTAGGCAACCCATTCTCTGAGGGACCCCATCCCAGATTTTTCTGGCTTTGGAAGTTTAGACAGTGCAGCCAAGAATCTGAACTTGAAAAGCCCGATGCAAGCCTGGCCTGGTGGCTAGACTTGTAGGGTTTACTCCTCTGCACCAGTAACCCAGAAGAGGGGGAATGTGTGTAGAGCACAGTGCAACCGTGTGTTCTGCCAGCAGCTCAGTGAGGGAAGCAGCAGCAAACTTGAAGTGCTACAGCCTCGGCTAAAACGCATGTTGAGGACTCCTGGGCACAGTACACCGACTGCTGTGCTGTGGGAGAAGATAAACTCTCTCTCTGGCTGGTGTGAAGGGAAGTGCATTCAGAGACTTCCTTTTCCTTCCCTTCTATCAGCTTTCAGCGATGTCCCTCACTCCTTACAGGGAAGAGGAGTTGTGATTCCCACAGGGTCCCTCTGCGTAGGGTTGGGTGTGCTTGGAACCCGGTTTTCCTTGTCCTCCTCTTTTGTGCTCCTTTGCTCAGGAGGGCCAGGAGAGCCAAGAAGCTTCTGCACTGATGCCCCTTGGGACAAGGCACTGCAAAATTAATGATGAGTTAAACCATCACCAACACAATTCCACCTTATAAACAAGTCACTCATCAGTATGCAAAGTCAGCCTTTTTAGCCGTATATTATTTGTCATTATATTCAGTTTGTGCAGTTTAGTAATCCATTGACATTAATAGGCTACTCTCTATAAATCTTGCCTTCTAACATTATAAAAATCTCATTTCTCAGTCTGCTGCACATGCTGGCAGTGTCTCTCTGTCACATCTCCTTTTTTAAATCAAAACCTCCTATATTTTCTGGCTATCTGCTGAGGTAAGGCTTTCAAAGTTGTAGGCTAGATTCTCAGACAAATAATCTGTTCCCATTCATTTATTTACCTGATTAATAGCCTTAAAAATTGTTCTCTGGAATAGTAATTACTACATTTGTTTGCAAAAGTAAGTTCTTACTGAATTTCAAATTGTGCTATTATCTGCAGCAAGCAGCCATCAGTTCCCACAAATAAAATGCCTCTATCCTTTGTGAAATAAAATTTTGCTCTTGGTTCTTTAAGGGATACAGCCTAGAAATCCTGTTCTGGTGGCTTGACTTGTTTCTAGTTGCTGATTTGCTGCTTTAAGGTCACTGCAGATGCAACAACAGTGGGCAAGCATTTTCATTAACAAAAGATTTTCACAAATGCAGACTGAAGGTTTTGCACTATGGAGTTTTTCCATGGAAATGAAGCAATCTAACAGCAAAAACTTCCTCAAAAGAAAGAATGTCACTCTCTGTCCTGTTGCTTCAGTTTGTGAAGAAATTGTTCAGTTTAAACTGATAATTAAAAACCCCTGAATAGCAAATAATAAACCTGGGTTTTAGAACCTGTTAACGTTAATGCTAATGACCAATTTATCATGCTTTTTCTTCTTCAATAGAATGAGTGTGGTAAATATTTCTGTACTACAGTGAAGTACAGAAATCAGGAGAGACTAATGTCCAGAAGTCAGGCTGCTTATCAGCATGGGGGAGACAGACAAACTGCAAAGAAAACCAGGTTTCGTTTTGTATTTCTCAACAAGAATATCAGGAGTTAAAACTTCTCTGTCTGTTTCGGACTGTGGGAAGCTTGTTTGACTGGAGATCAGCCTTTGTTGTCATTGTCCTCTTTTGCAGCTGATAAATGTAGAAGCATCCTTTTATTTTTATCCTTTGGCTGTCAAGAAAGAAAATTACAGCTTCAAAAACATTGGATAAAGGCTGATGAGTGCACGCTGATGATTCTTTTTCTCTCTATTTTTTGTTTGGGTTTTTTTTTGGGGGGGGGTGGTGGTGGTGGTGATGGGCTTTAGGGAAACTATTCCTCTAGTCGTGTTTGCTGTGGTGATGTTCTCAGTTGGAATGAATGAACACTAGGTACTGCCTGGAATCCACCCTTTGCATGCAGTGTTAATTGGTAAAATCATCTTAGTCACTGGGGTACAGACATGTTTACCACACTTATTCTATTGAAGAAGAAAAGGGATGATAAAATGGTCATTAGTGTTAATAGGTTTTAAAACCCAGGTTCATTATTTGATATTCAGGGTTTCTAATTAGCAAACTAAATCACCATATTTAAATCACAATGTCTTTCAGTGAGAACAGAGAGAACACGGGGAGAGGGGGAGGCACTTGGGAATATGGCATAAATTACATGATTATCAATAAAAAGTCCTACGTTTTGTTTCTATGATAGTACATTATGTTTCCCAACTTTATTATAACCCCCATATTAAGGTAACATGGTTGAATAACTTATTGATGTTATAGTGAATAGTGGAAAAAATACTATTTATCAAAGAGAAGTTCTCCTAGGTCTTTGAGTTTGTTTACGTGTCGTCCCTTGTTCCATCTCTGCTTGTCTTGGTTGATGAGGTGCAAGATTTCTCCCAGGAAAAACTTGTTTCTTAGGCACTTAGAGCTGAACTTTGTGTTTATGTGCAAATGTTGAGTATCTCATGAAATGTACCTCACCACCTCGCTGCCGAAGTTAGTGACACAGACATGCACCTGATATCAGAGATTTGCATGTCTTAGGGTTGTTAGTGGTGATGGAGCAAATGGCAGTGGTATTACTTGCCAAGCAGAAGTGATAAGGTTTGGGTGTCTTTGGCCATTAAGAGGTTTGGGTTTTTTTTTGAGTGAAAGGGAATAGAAGAGAGATATAGACGGGCAGACACACACGCATAGGTAAAACAAGTTTTCATTATCCTCAGGATTCCTGTGGCACACTTAATACTCTTCTCAGTCAGTAAAGTTTGCTGGGATAATCTGGGTTGTGATCTAGCACACAATTTCCTCTGGTGGCTTTATATTGCATACATTTCTGATTAACTCTCTGGGAGGGAGGGAGTTCTTTTTTCCCCAAATTCTAATAGATAAGACTGTCTCAGTGTTATGGAGGCACATGATTCAGATGTTCAGCTAAATCTCAATGCATATTTTCCCCAGATTTACAGAATATTAGTATGAAATTCTGAGAATTTGCAAGTAACATTTTTAATTTGGGCATGAAAATACACTTAATTATCCATCCTTTTAGAAATACAGCAAAAATCAGGGAAAAGAAATGGAACTAGAATGCTCAACTAGATGCTCAACTATTTTGCACTCAAGATATGGGTCAAAACATCTGTGAATTCAGGTGCCTGACCCACGTGGTCTCTTCTCCTTTTATTGTTCTGTTATCACCTAGAATTGCCCGGGTCTGTTGTAGAAACGTATCATGACCCAGAGAAATGATAATATTATGAATTTATAAGTAATAGTTGATAATTACCAAATCTTTAAAAATTATGACAGTTTTTTTGGAAAGACTTGAATCCTGATGTGCCTTAGGAGGGATAAATACAGCATTGTTTTCTTGGCTACCTGCAGTTTGCTAAAGTGAAGTGCTAAAATGAACGATAGAAATAGCCCTTGCCCCACGTGAGAATTTAGGGGAAGGTGTAATGTACTGTAAGCTTCCCACGCTCAGTGCAACTTGGTTTTTCCTTCATCTCATGTGGCTTATGGCCACAGAGCCTTTCAGCCCGCCCTCCCAACATTCATATCAGAGCCATATTCATCTCTACCAAACTGTATACTGAAGCAGAAATTATTTGACCCTTTATTTTTTTTCCTTTCCTTATATTAAAAAATAGGGGGAAAAGCATCTAAATCTTGTTTATTATCATCAAGAGCAAGCTAGCTGAGCACTGAGGAGAGAATATTCACAGCAACCCACTGATATGCAGTAAGGGAGGTTTGCATGTAACTCAACACCAGCAAAGCTTACCAGTATTATTACTGCTATATTAATTTTCTCCTTTTAGAGAATTCATCTTTGAAACTGTGTTTTATCCAAATCCTCTAGGAATTTGGCTTAAATATCACACTCCTTGCATAAAACAAGTTCTAATGCATCTGTTTATGTTCTGATTTACCACAGTTTCTTTGTTTAAGTAGGTACCTTTTATTGCATGCTATATCCAGGCTCTTGGGTCAGGGATTAATGTATAACTCCATTTTCCCTTTCTAGTATTTGCCTATCCCTCTTTCAAGGTATATTTTTTTTTTACTCTTGTCTTTTACGGTGTGGTTGCCTGTGATCACTGAAGCAGTTGACTCCACATAAATCGTCCTCTTGACTGATTGACTCTGCTTGTGTTTCTTTCTTCTCAGGTTTCATTGATTTCATTGTGGAACCCACTTTTACTGTGCTGACCGACATGACGGAGAAGATTGTGACTCCACTCATCGATGAAGCTTCCCGCTCTGGCATGTCTGGGTTCAGGCGTTCCAGGTGAATAACCACGCTCCCTCTCCCTTCACTCCACACGTGCTACCATTGCACACAGCTCCCCTGGTTCCACCACCCCACCCCCCGCCAGCATTAATGTCTTCTATGTGGCTTAAAGTCTCATACCCACATTGCCGACATCGCAGCTCCCCTTGTGACTTTGTTGCAGGGAAACACCAGCCCAAGGGAGGGCAAAGAGGGAGGCTGGCATGAACCTGAGCCGTGCCTCCAAAGGCAATGAGCACACATGGTTGTAGCCATGCAATCAGGTGAACTTTAGTGCTCTCTCAGTCACTAATGTCAAAGAGAAGGTAGAGGGAGTTGTTGGGAGGCTCTCGTTTCTTCATGTGTAGAAGTATAAATGGGATTGAAATACAAAAGAGGACTGGGAAGAACAAGCACGCTTCAGTGGCAGTATGGGTAGTAGTAGGGTAACACAAATGTGTGAAGTACCACCAGAATTCACCTGGAGTACAGGTGTAAGGAGTCATGGCCCATTCAACCTTTTTGGAAACTACTCTTTTAGTAGTTTTATGGACAGGGCATGTCTTGGGATTCAAATGCCACGTAGTTAGTGCTCCCTAGAATGGGGCTACCAAGTCAGGACTCCCTCTCACAGGTACCCTCTTTACTCTTGGGCTGTTAAACAAAGAGCAGGCACTGATACCTTTCTATGTCAGTTATCTTGCTGTCTTCCTTAAAATGTGTGTGATGAAGTGACCATCCTTGAAAGAGAACTGTAGGGTCTGTAACTGAAATGAGTGCCCGATTTCAGCCTCAGCTGAGGTCACCAAGCCCTGGACAAAGGTTGGCCTCCTGTCCTGTGCCTACTGGCTCCCACTGGTGAATTTTAGGAGGCTCTGCCTTTGACGTACTTGATTTCTAGAATTGTCTGACTCTCCAATTAATATTTAGGGAGTGAAGATGCACAACAAAGATAATGGCAACACTTGGAGTGGTTCTATTTCTTAGGGACTATGGATCCCAAAAAATAAGCAGGGAAAAGCTGCCTTTTATTTCTAATACTGGCTCAGGTTGTGCTGTTTGCTTTGACATCAGTTGCTCTGGGGTAGGAGGGAGGGAGTGGAGGATGAAGGATTCAAGCTTAGTTTTTGTTTTTCCTGGTTGACTCTGTTATCTAGATTTAGAATCATTATTTCTTCTTAGCTGTATTTGGGTATATGTGATACTGATTTCTTCTATGTTTTGTGCTCTTGTGTCACAGTCTGAATAGCATTAGTCCCTCTGAAGTTAAGAGATCAAGTGTCAAGAGCACTGGGTCCGAAGGAAGTGCCTCACTCAACTGCTCCATACTCACTGTGGACTTCAAATGTTTTAAAGCCACCTGGACTGAGGTGGTGCAGCAGAACCGGGAGAAATGGAAAGCGCAAGCCACCAAAGGTAACAGCAGGTTTCTTAGTGAAAGAATAAAAATTCTTTTGACCTCTTCTTCTTCAAGCTCTTTTTCAACCAAATTATTCCCCAGGTAAGCACTGTTACTTTGAAAGAATCTGGTTTTCAAAGTCAGCAACCTACACTGCCTTCAGAAAGACAGGAATATTGTGACTCATTTGTGCCTTACATTCTCCTTATGGGGTGTAAGTGTGCGCAATGAAGAGGATGTGGACAATGGGAGGAAAAAAACCGAGAAGTTGTAAGGGAGGTCCCCTGAAGTCATGAGTCAGACTCAGGGTGGATGCAAAATAGCTGGAACAGCATTTGCAGAGATAGGTTATCAACTGTTCACTGTTAAGATTGAAAGATGTATGGATGATAGTTCAGAGAAGGACAGGATATTCTGTATTCACAGCTGCTTTCATATTTCTAGTGATAACTTGGATAATTAATTGGGAACTATGCTGCAAATGTTCATGATGTCATCAATCTGTGAGGGACTGCAAATATTCCAGAAGAATATGAGGGCTGTGTTGGTTGCAAGTTAACCAGGGTTCAATACTGTCATGCTATTGGAAAAAAAAATAAACCCAAACCAAATCCAAACAAACAAACAAACAAAAAAACAAACAAACCAAACCCAAAACAACCCCCCCAACAAAAACCCCAAACCCCAGACCTTGCTTCTAAAACCCCTCTGGCATTATTCCCATCTTCCCAGCAGTAACAAGACCTCCACAGCAGCGCTGTGTCCAGTTCAGGAAACAGTTCAGGAAACATATGGATCAGTTGCAGACAATACAAAGTACAGCAATACACATGATGACAACTGCTGTTTATAGCTGAGAAGGTTTATAGCTGAAAGCAGTTTTCTGAAGACTACTGCAGCTGTAAAATAAGGGAACTATTTTTTTATTCAAATGCCTTGGGCTGGTAAGAGGAGAAAAAATCGGCAGGTGATTATAAACCAATAAGGCAGACGCTGGCAAATCTCTGTTGTTGGAGATCTTTTGGAACTAATGAGGGCCATCTGTTGAGAACGACTTAGGTATAACTGCCCCTTGCCTCCAGGGTCTGGATGATTGCCCAAGGTCTCCTTGAGCCCTCTGGTGATTTAGACCAGCTTTGTAACCACAGGAGGAAAGTATCACTGATTTTTTTTTTCTTTCCTTCATTGAACTGTTTGTCAGACAGTTTCTTCTCTGAGCTTGTACTCAAATCCTTTTTATAATGGAGTTGTATTTCTTGTAAATGGAAGGAGTTCGATTTTAATGTATTATGTGGCCTTGGCTTCAGGGCTGATGGAAGATTTGGCGTAGTTCTCCTATTTGACAGGGCAGATTGTTCCTCTCTGACTGAAAGGCCTGTCTAGAGGTGCAGGAAAGCATGCATTATTATTCAAAATAAATTCTCCTTTATGATTAAAACTTGCCATTCAGGAAAAGCCTTTCTAGACATTCCATGAAAAGGAAAACAAAAACATAATTCAAAATCTGTTTATTTGCATAGGGGTTTTTTTAGCCTTTGTTTTTGTTTTTTTTAATTGGTATTTACTATTTCATGGTTCTTAGTGGACAAAACAAGCTAAACAAGCAAAGCATTTAACATGGTCAGTGTCTCACAGTATAGGAATGTTGAGTGAATGAAGCCAATATAGTTAACTAGTTTTAAGGATTTCATTTCCGCATGTGCCGTACATATTTGCTTGTCTACTAAGGATCTACTAGGTAAAAATCCTATATGCAAGAGAGACCTGTGGGGAAATAAATAAAATCTGTCTTACATTTCACCTAAAACAAAGATATAGACTAGATCATAATAGATTGTGGATATTTAACTTTTAAATGTGCTTTGTCACTTGCGGTTGACTGCTTTGCATAAAGAGTTTTTCCTAAATGTGCACATGTAAATGTCAAGTTATGATTCAAGTGGATGTGCGCACATTGCTTAACTAATGCCGCTACTGGTAATATGTATTGATGCAGTATTTCATATCCATTCTTTAGAGAGTATCCTGACGATAAGTGTTTGGTTATTAATACTTTAGCTAGAGAGGAAAATGTTTTATTTTTAATTTGCTTATAAAAAAGTCCTTCTTGCAGCTCCTGAGGGTAGTCTGTGGAAGAATCAGTTGATCACTTGAAAGCAGAGTACTCACCAGTCTGCATTGTTAGACATGGGAGCCCTGAGTAGGTCATTTTATCTTTACCTTTCTGGCAACCTTTAGCCCTGAATAGTTGATGTATTTTATGTTTTTGCCAAACTTTATTGCCAATAACTTGGATCAGGGCCCTGGCTTATGGGTCAAAGATTCAGAAAGCAGTCTCAGCTTCTGTTCATTGACTTCTGAATTCATTGACTTTTCACATAATTTTTGTGTTTCTGGGTATGTTTAGCAGTACGAGCATGCATGTTTTTTAGCCTGAAAGATTTACACAAAAGTATGGCTCAACATACCTTTGTATGGACTGGGGACTAAGGAACTTGGGCTCCAGAGCCCTTGCATCAAAACCTTTTCTCAGCTGCTCTCTTGCTCCTGACTTGCAGCAAGTCTCTGCACCCCCTTCCATCTGCCTTGCCTGCCTTAGCCATATGCAGCAGGGCCTGCCACGCAGCAGGAGTTTAAATTGCCAACCCTCGTCAAACCAGGGTCTTGCAATGCATCAAGATGCTCTGCCAATAAATATAAGAATTATTAAGAGAAGACAGATAAAGCATTTAACTGCTGATTGACAACAAATAGCAACCAGGGATCAGAAGGGAAGGAAACCCGCCTGTTATTATTGCTATTACTATTATTATTAAATTAGTTGCAGAATACTGTATTCCCTTTGGTAATGGCATTGTCCCTAGAAGCGTCAATGAGCTGTTTTTATCCTGAGTGTGGTATTTATAGAAAATTTCTTGGACTCTGTGGACAAAGTAAGTGAGTTTATTACTGATCTCTTATTGCTTAAAGGATCATCATTAAAAAGCTACAAATTGAAAAAACTGAATAAACAAACACCCTGATGTGCAAAGCACTATTTAGATAAAATATTTTCTGACACTAATTTTGACAAGAGGCACTTGTCCAATGGTGCTGTAGCAAGCCCCAGTCTCCTGAGATGAATTTCTCTCCTCTAGTTCAGATGCAAAATGTAGCATTTTTTTTCCAGATCCCCAAATGAGAGGAATCCTTCTGTATACCCAGAGACTTCAGGGAAAATATCAACATGCATAGCTGAGCTATCTATGGAAGCTACCATAGATTTCAGGAATGATTAATAAAGTGAGGGAGGCTCATATCTAATTTAATTATATTTTTGTGTGAGCCATAATTTATTAATTTAAAAATTAATTAACTTTAGTTAGCTGCTGGCAAGGAAATACAGATTGTAATTTCTTATAAAGACAGCTTTTTCCCTTTCTCTCTTGTATCCCATTGGTACATTTTTCTCAAAACTGTTTCTGATTCACTCATAAGAAGTATTTGACAAGACACTTGGAAATTCTTTTGTAATTTTTACTCAATGGCGAAGACCCTGCTCCTGTAAGGAACAAAACACCTTCCCTATATATGTCAAGAATAGAATCATAGAATCATAGAAAGGTCTGGGTTGGAAGGGACCCCAAGGATCACAGAGTTCCAACCCCCCTGCCACAGGCAAGGACACCAACCTCCAGGCCTGGACCTACACGAGGTCGCCCAGGGCCCCGTCCAACCTGGCCTTGAACACCTCCAGGCATGGGGCATCCACCACCTCTCTGGGCAGCCTGTTCCAGCACCTCACCACCCTCTCCGTAAAAAACTTCCCCCTAATATCTAATTTAAATCTTCCCTCCTTCAGCTTTAGTCCATTCCCCCTTGTCCTGTTATTGTCTACCCTTTTAAAAAGTTGGTTCCCCTCCTGTTTGTACGCTCCCTTCAGGTACTGGGAGGCTGCAATGAGGTCCCCCCACAGCCTTCTCTTCTCTTCTCTTACTTCCATAGGACTGAGGTAGACTTTATTCAGTGTTTTGTAGGATATGCTCCTCTGATCATCAGCTTACACAGCCTCTCAGGAAACAGGAGATACATCTGTGATTTCTATCGCAATTAAAGTGCAATTGGTTGCCCACGATGGAGTAATGAGTGGGCTGGGATATTGCCAACCCAGAAATCTTGAATACAGGCATAGATATGCTCTGAAGGTGTGTAAGCTCACAGGTTCCAAATTGAGTATGTGCTGAGCTACTCAGCTGGTTTTGCAGATTAAGTCTCTACTGAATATGGACAAAGGGGAGAAAATTATGGAATCTCTGCCCAAGGTCTGTGCATACCCAGGCACGTTTATTAGCTCGAGGGCTGCGCTGAGGGGCTGTGGTCGTGTCCTGCTTTCCAGTGTGAGACAGGAAGCCACACGGAGCCTTTGCAGCTGAGGCTGTGGGGCTGTGTTGTACCTGACCTGGGCTAGAAACGTAGTGGTCTCAACACCTGGAGCCAACGTAATTTGCAGTCTGTGTTATAAGTAAGTGTTGCATCAGTACCTAAGGTATGGATAAGAACAAGAACAGTATCTTGAGTGGGGGAAATTGACTTCTTTGTGATTTTTTTTTTTTTTTCTGAATTTTGAGATGCTACTGTTGTTCAACACTCACTTTTGAATTTAGACCTTTGCATATTTGTGATTGACTGTAAGACTTTTGGGGATGGAATGGCAAGTACTAGTAGCAATATATTAGTCTGCCAAGAAAGAACAGAGCCATAAAGAAAGGATAACAGTAAGCGGAAAGAAGAGATTAGGAAGCTGGCATTGAAAGCAAACTGGAACAAGAGGGGAGAAAGTAGATATGAAAGAACCAAGATTTATTATGTGCTTAGAATTACATAGTACAGCATGAGATAAACTGAATGTTGTTTGACTGACTGTTGTGTGTCAGAAATGAAACTAACCTTGGCACCTCTAGAGCCTTCAATAGGCAATATCTCTTTTTAATTTTGAGGAACCACATTTTCAAAGTTGAACCTTATATGGTAAAAAAAGGACATTAAATATAAATTTAGGCCAACATGTGGTGTTTATTTCAGAATGCTTTCTTAAGTTCTCCTGTGCTCTTTTTCTCTTGTCAAGTCAATTCCTACGTTTATCTAAGTAAAAGCTGTTTGCATGTAAAAAGCTAAAGTAGATTTAGATGTGTGAGTTGTATCATTCTTGTGAAATTGACTGATAATCGTGATTTCTTTCCTTGTTTTGCTTCTCTCTTTGCTGAGGATGCAGAAGAAAAAGCTAAGAAAGAAGCAGAAGAAAATGCTCATCAGGGAACAGATGAAAAGAAAACAGATGAAAAGGACGAGAAGAAGCCAGCTGAAGATGCCACAGCAGCAAAGACAGAGAACAGCAAAGAACCAAATCCTGGGGAAAACAAAAGCGCAGATTCCAATAAGAATCATGTAAATGGGACTCGGCAAACTGGGGGAAACAAACACGAAGCCTCTCAAGGGAAAAATGCATCTAGGACAGATAAGGGACCGGACTCTCATCATGCAGTGGGAGAAGAGAAACAGCGTGTCCAGAATGGTGAGTTCTCTCCTTTCACTGAAATGTAAATCGATCCCTAAACCCAGTATCTCACCTCAGGGATGGGGGAACTTGATGTCCTGAAAGAGGATACTCTGTCCTCAGAGCGTCTTCCTGGACATTGGCATAGTCACCTGCATATGGGAATCGGAAACTGTAAATTAACTCCCAGGTAGCGTTCCTCCGTAGAAGATGAGGTTCATTGTACCTGCTTGGGCGAGGTTCATTGTACCTGCTTGGGCGCTTTTGGAGGAAAGGAAAGAATGACTTTTCTCATGGAAATGAAGCAGCGTGTTACAATACATAGCCTGAAAAGGTGAAACAAATATTCTTAGTTCAATGAACAGCTTCATTGCTTGGGTAACTGACAGCAGAAGCCAAAGTTGGCTTATGAACTCTTTTAAAGGCCAATTAAAGGTATCTTTGAACTGAGTCTCAGATATAAATATCTTTTGGGGCAGAAGATTTTTCTCCATCTCTTTTTTTAAGAGTTACTTTATTTATAATTCCTTTGCTCATTTTTTCTTTTTTTTTTAATTAGGGCAGTCACAAGCCTTTTTTTGGAGATTTCTTTTTTTTGATCAGAAATTTTATACCAGTTTTTTAAATTGCTGTAAAACTGAGTTAAAATAAGAATCACATTTTGCACCCAAAAAAGGTAGGAAAAAAATGTCTGAAAATTCTATTAAACATAAAAAAAAAAAAAAAAAAAAAAAAATTAGACCCATGAGAACAGATCAGTTGTATCTTCTCCATTGCTCTGTCCTTCCCTCCTCGGCTCCTTGTCCCTGAAGCTGTTATCAAAAAATGTCAGTACAGTCACATGTGACTTGTCACAAACTTGGCTAGTATTAGCCAGTCCAAAACCAGCAAAAAAGTCAGATGTGGTTTAGAAAAAGCCTGAGTGAGCATACAGGCTTTGAAAGTCCCTGTCTCAGGCAGTGAATTTAGATGGCAGCAGAGGCAGAAATTCTCTTTAAAACATTTCTGAAATGATTCTCATGTATTTCACTTGGCTGCTGGCTATTCCCAGTGATTGCTTCATCATTAGGTTTTGTTTTGTTTTTTTAGATTGGAAGGACTGTGGGGCTCTGAGCTGTCATGCTCTGTTATGTACGGGATTTGTCTTCAGACAGTGTTATGTGGGGGAATAGGAGTGGACCCCCCAAGGAGACAAAAAGGTTGAGGGCATATAAAATCCCAGTTAGACTGCATCAGACTTTTCTTCTGAAATCCTTTGTTTTACATGCTTCTAACAGTACGAGGGATAAGTGTGCTCTAGTGATTTTGACAGTACCTGTTTCTGCAATGTCTCTCTGCTGCAAGTGTCAAAAATGCTTTGAAAGGAATTATAATGATTTCTGAAAATTAGTGTCTTCCTCAAGAAAAGAAATTCTGCTCCTTAATTTATGGGAAAAGGCCTTTACGAGGTACAATCACTGCAGAGTCTTTGGAGACTGGTGAAATCTTGACATTCATATCTCTGGGTTCACCACAGCTTCCTTCACGCCTATATGTTAATATCTCATCATAAATTATTTGCCTTATTATTTCTCTGCTTTTGTAATACCTTTCAAAAAGATCATTATGATCATTATTCTGCTCTGCTGCTGGCAGTATGGCAGGGTAGATACTACAATACTCAAGTCCCCTGTTCAGAAAAAGTTATATTCAATGCAAATTCAGAAATTGTGTTGTCAGATGAGTTTAAATTCTCAGTCACTTGCTGACCGTATGCTTTCTCAGAGAGATCAAACTGTGAAATAACGTATGTGTGGATATTCATCATCTTTTCCTGCACACACTTAGGGTCAAGCGACTTCTTTCTGCAACAGTCAAATAAAGCATTATTAGCTCATCTTTACCATCAGCTGTATGATGGTGGAGGAAATGCAAGAAGCCTTTTGTGCTTTGCTAGATACATTTTTATTTCATTTCTTGAAGAAAGTGTCCTCCTTTTAGAGGCCACCTTTGTCAAGCAGATACCTCAGCCCTGCTTGGACCTGCTCATGCGTCTCTGTTCAAGGAACCCAAGTTAGTGGCAGTGTGATCAGCTTAGGAGGTTGTTGCTTATCCTGTTTCATCTTGTTTTCACTTTTCTCTCACCCACACAGTGATCTTAGGAAGAAAAATGTGAATAGTTTTGTCTCTGAATGAGAACTGAACCAAACATTGTTTTTCCATCTTGTGAAATATTTTAAGATTTGAAAACTGTTCCTCTTTTATATTATGATAAAGCTTAATTGGAGAGAGACCTCAATCCTTTGTCATCCAAGAATAACAAATATTCCAGTGGTTAGGGCACAATGTGGAAGAGGGAAACCTTGCTTTTCTACAATTACTCTTTTTTTTTGAGCTCTTCCAAGAATAAATATCCATTGACCATGACAATTTGAAGGCAGATCAGTTCTTCTTTAACACACAATACCTATAATCTTGATGCAAAGGCTGGGAAGTAGTTATAGTAACAAAAATAATAACACAAATGGAATAAGCAGTACTGCATTACAGCCCTGTAACATACCTCCCATTTACAAAATTCTGAAGTGAGACTTTTACAGCTTTTTGTGTTGAGGTGTGGATCACTAATTCACTGCTATTCCTCTGAGGGGAAAGGACAAGCTGCCTGCTCCCATCTGGGCAGGCTGCTGTTGCTGCTTTGGACATCTGAAGGAAGGACACCTTCTTTGCTGCTGTTCGGACATGGCAGCTGAAAGAGCCCTGTTCTGCTAGGGCTCTCCCTTTAAGTTATTTTTCATTTGATTTTGCATTTGGCATTCTCATTCAATGAAGGACTTGTCTGGGAAGGCCTGATGAGTTCTGCTGTATGACTAACAGAGGACAGAAACTGAGAATGACTGTAGTTAACCTTCCTGGCTTCATAAAATACACCATAGCTCAAGTTGCCATTTTCATTCTGCATCAGCCATTGCTCTGCCAAAGGCCTTGCTTTCCTGGTTTGCTACAGAGACTCTAAAGCCAGTGATCAATGCTAGGATGATTGCTTGTTCCCTGATACGATCATCAAAGGACCAACCCAAATGAACTTGTGGATAAAGGAAACTGGTAAGAGAAAGTAAGACAAAATTATATAGGATTGTTTAGGATATCTAACGCAGAGACTTATGATAAAGTCTTAGGGTCTTAGGCCTTTAAGTCCTGGTTTTGAAATGAAGGTTGTGCTCAGGTTTTTAGTGGCCTACATACAACCAGAGGGTGTATGAGATTGCATGTGCACTTAAAAAGGTGTTAACAATTAGAATAAATTTAAAAGTAGATTGTAAAGCTTGATTTTCTGTAGGAGTTGGATAAATCTTGTCTGGTGCTTTATTCTATGAAAATGTGTCAATCCAGTTCCTTGTGAATTCAGATTTTTTTCTCCAAGGAACACCTCCTTTGGATGTTGTAACTTGATTCAGTTACAGGCATTAATAAACAGCAATCTGCATTAAAATGCTTATAGAGTTTCTTATTGCTTCTTTCTAGGTGAATTAAAGGAAGACAGTAAGTTGGACAAAAAAGATCAGTCCAATGTGGGGGATGAATCAAAGAAAACAGATGGTAAGGACAGCATTTTATTACATTTTGTCACCCATTTTTATGTGCAATTTATTGTTTCCTAAACATCTGCAGTTTATTCTAAAACCAAAAAATTGTGTGGTAACCAGAAAGAATCTTAACAGAAACAGTCATTAGACTCAAATAAAGCCATTGGGGCATTCTGGGGAAAAAAAGAATCATCCCTTTCACGTGATGCGTAGCACCACTTAGTTGTTCTGTTGGTAAGCCTTATCCATCAACTTTTTTGCAATGCCTGCAAGAAAAATCCTGGATTATTAGAGTTGCTAAATAGGAAATGCAGATTTATGGGGTTCATTCCTTCTGACTTTCTTTGGGCTGTATTCGGCTCTTGGTTAGGACAGGCTGCATGGGAGATGCAAAAAACACAGCCAAGAAAAAACCTGCACAAGGTGTCCCCGTTTTTCATGATTTCATGTTATACTGCGCCAATACAAAGCTTTCTTGACTTAATTGTCTGAGGGGGGATTTGCCAAGCACTGCTGAACACAGGTTTGGGAAGCAAGCAGGTGTGAGCACAGCAGCACAGAGGTCCTATTAATTGTGCTATAGGAAAGGGATGTTGCTGCAACACTGTTGAACTGAAGGACAGAACAGATTCTTGGGTATCTGGGAATAATTTCAAATGAGTCCGAGCCTACTGTAGAGGTCCACAGATGTTTTAGTAGCCTCAGCAAAGTGGAAAAACAATTCTAACGTCTGTGGCATGTTTACTCATTTGTACCTCCTCAGCTGTGTGCCACAGGGCTCTGATGTAGTATCTGAACCCACATTGCTCCCAAAGCAATTGCTAAAGTATTAGGTAGCAAAATAAACAGAAACAAACGTTACAGCTAGCATTTTGTGTGTGTGTGTGTCAGTGAAATCCACTGAAACACAGCTATTTCTAAATGTAAATAATACATTTGGTGGTCAAGAAAGACAACTTCATTGTAAGTGCTGCAGTTTAGAGTGATACCATGTTTTCTTTTATTGCTTTCTTTTAAGAATTTGCTTAAAATCCCTATTGCTCTAGCAAAGTGATAAATAAGAAGAAAATGTGATACTTCAACTAAAAATGTAGAAAAAATCATCTATGTATCAATTTTGGACGCATAAATATTTACTTTTTTTTAAAGAGGCCCCAATTGTTTAGGAAAATTCCATTATTTTTCCAAGAGGTCGTATTATTTACACACTTGAATTAAATGTCTGTCAGGAAAACAGTCTTGAACAAGTACCATTCACAACTCTTCCTGCAGTAGTGCAGAAATTAAGCACAAATACTCAAGTAACATGCGACTCTTCAGGTGTTCATGAATATGTGCAGTGCTGTATGTTACTATCAAGGCCCCAGAAGAGCTGATGGGCAGAATGGCTACTCTCCCCACTGCAGTGGGTGATGATGGATGAGCAGCGGCTGTGCTGGAAGGCAGCGGCCCTGGCAGGACCAGGTGGATGCAAAAACACCAGGGCTTCTTTAGGAAGACTCGGGAGCATCAGCCCAGCCAAGAAAGTAGACCCAGGAATCCCTAATTTTGAGGACGAGGTTGCATTTGAAGGACTGCACTCTCAAGGTCTCATAAAGATTAAGGGCACCTCTTTAGCTGGGCTGGAGGACCAAGCAATGAATATTTCTTGCTGCTTTGAAGATTGAGGGTGTGAATTCAGTTCCTTGCAAGTTACCAGTCTTTGTGTAGTGTTAGTTTAGTTTAATGTCTATTTGTTCTCCTGTAAGAAAATGTTCTGCTTATCCCCTTAGGAAAAAGACCGATACCATGGGACCAGTTGATTACAGTGAATAAGCAATTGTAACCATGCAAGGATAATTTGTACGCTGAATGTTTTTCTTTCAGATGCTGTAGAGACTGGTTATAGGTAACGATCTCATTGGCAGAAATCAGGAGAAAAATTGTGAATGATGTGCCTTAGAAGGGAAAGCACTAGAGTGGCACTTCTGTTTTGACATACACTGTACAACCTGTTCTGTCCATTACTCATTCCAGAGCAAATCTCCTTACCAGCCATCTGAGGGATGTGGGGAAAGGAACATTATCCATGGATAATATGTAGCTGTTTGCAGACTACTGAAACGTTTAGCCGAGCATATGCTTTCTCACATGCCAGTACATGGTCTTTCGCATGCTGGGGAAAAAAAAAAAATTAAGCAGGGGAGTTAGAAAGGTTGAGGTTACAGCTATAATGCACTCACAACATGTAATTTGGTAGTGGGTGAAACTCAACCTTGACCTTTTGCAGGGTTAAGGGTACTTGGAGTTTCAGCCTCTGTAGGTAGCTGGGGTGCCCATTTGTGTAGGTTTACCATGAGGGCTTCAGCTTTCTCACTGCCACCCATTAGCATCAGCTAATGGGTGATTGACTGACCCAGTCTGCTACCCTGCACCCAGAAAAGAAAGCTGCAGAGTATATGTTGCTTAAATCTTTGCAGGATCTGTGTCCAAGTTGATTTTTGAGCATATACAAAGGAAGTTATTGTAATATCATGTTATACATGCCAAAAAGTTCCTAATACGTTTGTCCTTCTGCTACATGATGGCCTCTAACGGTCCCTTCCAACCCAAAGTATTCTATGATTACCACTTTCACAGGTTATCTCTACCACCTCCTCATTTTTTTTTTATTCCTTCTGGGAAAACATTCTGCAATGTTAGTACAAAGTTTTCAGTGCAACTCTTTGTTCTGGGGACCAAAACACAGTATTAAAGTATTGGTTTTTAGCTTTCAATTACAGGCAATTAAAAGCTTCTTTCTTTGTGTTTGTCCTGGGAACTTATTATTCTAGTGGTAACAAGCACGTTTGCAGGTTATAGCACAGAAATATACAGGATATTTGTATCTTGAACAGCTAGTACTTACAGAGAAAGCCTAATGTGCCCTGAATATGTGTGATGAGCAATGCTCCCACCTCGCGGTCAAATCGTAACTCTGTGTTTTGTCAGGTCATAGTTTCAATAATGCATTCCTCTATGCAGTGCAACAGAATATAATATGATGTGATATAATATAATATAATATAATATA
>JMFS01014368.1:0-13861 GCA_000699545.1 Podiceps cristatus | reverse complement strand
TATATTATATTATATAAATATGTATTAAACACCTCAAGTATTGGAGTATTTTGAGATGGCAGCATCAAAATCCTTCCAGATTCCTCTAAAGGAAGTACTGTTGAAATGCAAACTATTCCTGTTGTTAAATGATAAGTTGGGTAGAATTTTGGTGGTTGTTGTTGGATACCTGCAAAATAAAAAGGACAAGGTCCTGGAAGTCGTAAGACCAGACTAATATAGTGATGTAGTGTGGTGCAGTGGGGCGTAATGTGTTTTTGACCAAAGGCAAAGCAAACAAACATACCAGGTTTGGGTTGACAGCAAGGTCCCTGCCTTTGCAAAGTAGCATTCTGGCGCTCCCTTCCATACAACATCAGCCCTCACAAAAGGGACTGCACAGAGGTAGTGGAGCCTTTCCTATCGAAATAACCCAAAATACAAGTATTAATTACAATGCAGTTGCCCTGAGTAGAGTATAGCACAGTGTTTCGTAGCAAGGTTTTGCCTTGCTGTGTTTGTAAGCAGGCTGCAATGGCCTGTGATGTCTATGTACCGAGTGTCACTGAATGGAAGAGGCTCGTCGTGGTCATTCCTCGGGATGCGCTCCTCTCCCAGGGTCAGTTGGATTAGAGCCCCACTAACTAACTGCTCCTTCAAAGGTGCTTTCTCTCCTTCAGAGAAATGGTGGAAGCTTTGTTATCCGGGGTCGCCGATCATAGCATTTGTGCATTCAGATCCTGCTGGGTTGGGGCAGATCTGTTGTCAGGAACAGTGGTGGTGGCATTAGGTGTCAGGTTCACACTTTCAACCACTCCTTGCATTTCATTCCCTATCAAGGTAAAAGCATCGGTTAAATTTGGAAAGAGGAAAGCAGAGGGTGAGCAAATAAATTAGTTGGGATTTGGAGTAGAAGTAAGATGAAAACAAACCAGTGGACAAACGGAAGCCCATGTGGAATTCCCCTATGTTTGGATATTTGGGCTTATTAAGGTTGGGATTTGGAGTAGAAGTAAGATGAAAACAAACCAGTGGACAAACGGAAGCCCATGTGTTTTTCCCCCCCCCCCTCTAATCAGCAGGCTGTGAGCTCTAGAAACAGTGTCTGGCAAGAAAGATTTAGAAACTGCTACACCTTGCAGGGGTCTTTATTTTTGTGAAGGGCACTTACAACTTCGAGTCTGGGAGGACACGTTAGCTATTACATTGCCTCCACATTTTATTATCTTTGAAAATTTCTCACTTACTGTAGGTGAAGCGAGTCTGACCTGAAATGTTATCTGGTCATTGTCAAGTATAGCTACATTTGATAAAGGAAGCTGATATAATGGCATACACTTGCACATGTGCATCTCCAGTATGAATCAGACATACCATTCTCCCATTTATTGCCGGCTGTAAAATACAGATTTAATCATAATTTGTGTAAAAAAGTGAAGGAACTTGTTGCTTCTATTTCTGCCCAGATTAGAACTTGAGATCAGCTCTTCAAAGTAAAGGAGGTAGCTCTCAGCTGCCTCAGAAAAAAGGAAGTGTTTTTTCCTGCCATTGATGGGACTGTTATACATCTTACTGCTTTGCTGCCTGGTTTGGCTATGTAGATCTGAGTTTGTGAAGCAAATGCGGTACCTGTTCTACAGATCCCAGGCTGCTGTTAAAATCAAAAGTTTTACATTTGAATTTGTATCTGTTAGTTCTTCAAAGCACATGAAATAGCCCAGGACTAAAATAGATTTTTATTTGCAATTTTTTGCACATGAACTCCATGAGTTTTAAAATAACAAGTTAGCTGACTGTTTCCTCTTCTCTGCATATGCCTACATCGCAGCCACCCATGTGATTGGATTGCGGCGTTAAAGAACCTAGTAGAAACCAGCTAAGTCGGGTTGGTAACAGCCTAGTTGTGACAACAGGGACCTCCGCGCAAGCCATGTACTGTGCTTTTCCGTGTGGCTCTGCAACACGCAGCAAGTTCCATTTACTGCTGGCAGCACCCGCAGTAGCGTGAGCGTGCCTGCATCAGCCGCGTGTTTCGGTTTTGCTACGGCAGCAGCCGTGTACGTGCTCTGCGCAGCAAAGGTCGCAGCAGCCCGGAACCAGGCGAGGGCCTCGCCAAAGAGCTTGGTAAACTCACTCCTTCCTCTTGGGATGGAAGCTTGGCCACTGAAGCTGCAACTGCCCACGCGCCCAGCCCTTTTGGCAAGCTTCCTCCAGGTGTGGCTGTCCGATGGGCTTTTGGCCATGCTCCTCTGCTCTTGCGCCTTCAGAAAGCCTTGGGCTGGAGTCAACATTTGCTCCCTCTTTTGTCAAAGGTTAATAATTCCCCCCCCCCCCCCCCCTTTCTTTGATAATTATAAGCCGCCCCCCCCCCCCCTTCTCTTTCCTTCAGCTGAGTTGTTCCCTCGTTCTCCTTTTTGCCTGTCTCTCCTGCTCTCGCTGCCCTTTTATTTCTAAGAGTATTTTACAAGGAGGGCAGTGGGGGACAGATGTTCTAGAGCTTGGTTTTGATTTTGTAAGAGTACTCCAATAGATGAAACCTGTGTGGTACAGCAGAGGGAGAATCTGAGGAAAATAAGCTAGATAGGAAAAATCTTATTTAAGTGAAAATTACAATTCATTGAATACAACTAATGTATCATAATTAAAAGGCTCTTTTGAAGGAGATCTGTTAAGACAGTAATTGCACTCTACAATCCCTTTTTTCCCTTCACCACTGCTTACTAATAATTCGAAATTGTAAAAATAAATTACTTGTAGATTTTGTCCTCTTTGCTCAGCTTGTGAGTACTAAAATTAGTTGATTTTCTTTAGCTTTATGGTTGGTTTATTTTTGTACTTACTTACTAGCAAAAACTGCTGTTAAGCTAGACTACATGTGTTTAGGGAAAATGTTTGTCTCAAAGTCATTGCTAGTCCGGTTTTATTTTAAAAGAGGAAAGATATTAACACTGCAGAAACATTTGGTAAGCTTCTGCTCCTTAAAGACAAATAAATCCATTCCTAGGGATCTAAAAGTGCTTGATAGCACTACTTTTTCCATTAAATGTCTTTTTTCTTTAAAAAAAAAAAAAAAAGACAACTCAAGAACTGAGAGTCACCCCTCCACTTGAGGGAGGTAGTGTAAGCCTCTTGCATTAAAGGCCAGCTCCTGACATTTAATAGGGAAAAAGTAAGCAGCTCCTTTTAGCAGCCGTCTCTCAAAAAATTCCTTGATTTGGATCAAGGAATTTTGTGGATCTGCCTGCAAGAGGGGTCCATAGGTGAGCACCTTAGAGCCTGCCACAGTGCTGCAGCTTGTGCTCAGGCTCACATCAAGGCCAGATGTGAGAATTTTCTGGGCCCCCCATGCTCACTCTGTTTCTTACTTTGGTGCCATAGGAAGCTTTGTACCAGAGATCATCAGTCATTTGGGGTTTCTACAGAAACAAAAGGCTTACATGCTAAGCTATCATATAAAAGGTTGGGTCCTGCATGTCCCGCCTTGAAAATTTTATTGTGGTATCAGGGAAGAAAAAAATACATCCGGTCAGCAGAAGGTAAATTTTGAGGATTGCCTTTGGCAGCCATTGTTTTGGCATAGAAAATAATATACTAGAGTGTCTATTTCAACTGCAGGCTTCGAATCCATTTTCAAAATTGCAACTTTGTGAAATCTCGAGGGAGGTTTTTTCCTTTCATTTTTTTTTCTACCTTATTGGAAATTTTACTTCTGAAATTCCATTATGATACCTGTTGATACAGAAACCTTGAATGTCAGTGTTTGCAGTGTAAGAAATTAACAGTTGTAGCATCTTTTCAAGACTATGTCAATTTGCAAGGTTTTCAGGGCAACGTTACCATGCTGCTTAAGTGTGGTATGGAAAGACCTATTCTTTCATTCACTGTGTCATCTAATAGATGTCTGCTATGGGTAAGAATGAAATGTGAGGCATGTCAGAAAATGATTCATCAGTCCTACTGATGCTTTCCTGTGACTAAAGAGATTTTTTATTTAATTCATTCGTTTTTCTTCTTGGTGACTCTCAGATTGCAAATAAGACAGGAGTCCAAAGGTGGTCACACTTTCAAAAAGTCTGAGAAGTGCTGTAGCAAGGTAACATCAGATGCAGTCACAGTGCTTCAGTTTATCTGTCACAGAATAATCTTCTCATTACTTCACGGATACAAAGGCCTTCAGGGAATAACACAAACATTTCACATGATCCAAAGTGCCAGATTTTTGCATTTGGACTGCTGTGATAAAAAATGTACAGGAAGAAAGAAGCTCAGAAAATTTCTCAGCAGCTGTAGTCATGAATGCTGGTATGTGTTACATGCCAGCTAAAGTTAACTTTCATCTGCACTCTGCTGAGCCTTCAGGTTAGCCTTTTCTTGGCAAATGACCAATCACTAGTGATACTATCTACACATTTTTGTTCAGGTTTGGAAATTTTGTCCTTGGCAGGCGTGCATGACAATGTTTGCTGTTGCTGGTGGGTGAACTTCCACAATTCCAGTGGCCTGAGCACCGTCCGCTCCAGTGTGTAGGCAGCAACGCGGCTGCACTTGCTGCCTTCCTTGTACTGCGTAAAGCGTTGGAGCCCTGGGCTGCTGTAGGACCTGAGGTACCATCATGACACGATGGGTTGTAACCCCTGGCTGAAGTAGAAGATACTTTAGTCCTACATACAGGTTGATATGCAGAGGAATGGATAGTAGGAAGCTGTCTTCTGTGTGATGGTACAGTGCATAGTAGCAGACTTTGTCAACCTAAGAGCATAAAAAAGTCTCTTAACTTCCCACCTTACAAACTCAACCTGGTATCTGAAAATAAAGCTGTATTCCTGCATGCCTCTGTGTTCTCCTGTGTAATAAAGATTTTTATAGTGGAACTTGGTTAACAATTGTAATGATGTATGAGCCACCGGCGAAGCTAGTTCATTTCCCAGAGCTGCTGCCTCTACAGTATTAGCCAGGGTAAAGAGTAAAGTGTGCATGTTTCAGAAGGAGAGAGAGAAATAAATGAGTCCAATAGCAGGGGGACGAACACTGCTGTTTTAAAAAAATAAAAGAATTTTAAAAAAACCCATATCTTATTTCATTTGAAAATCAAATCTACCTTTTAAATTGCCCTGCCAAATTTTTAAGTAAAAAAGTTAGAATAAATATGAATAGATTGTACTTATTTTTAATAAATCAAACACATTATTGTGACATTGCTTAACAGCTTTTTTTTTTTTTTTCTTCCTCCCCTCCCTCCCCACCATGAAATAGTCCTTCCTGGTATTATGGGGTGGAAAGCTGCTTTCTGTGTGTGCCTTTGAACTAACTCCTCTGTATAATTCTAAGAAATACCCATGATAACAATCAAATTCTGTTCTTTGGTAATATCCTAAATAGGTCAGGTGGAATGGGGAGCAAAAGCCTTCTGTCTGTTGTATTCCCTTTATTAATTACCAGGGAACTAAAAACATTGGAGTTGCATCACCTTGTTTGTGCTCTGAGACCCGGGGCCGCCCGCATACATTCCTGTGGCCGCTTCAGACAGCACGAACCAGCGGGCAGCTGCCTGACCCTACGCCTTTCCCCAGAGACGTGGCACAGCTTTTCTAGCAGGGAATACAATCAGAATAACCAAATTCCAGTCCTTGTGCTTGACATAGCTGGACTTAATTTTTTTTTTTTCCTGATCTCTACCCTGCCTCCCTCCCCTTGCCTGCTGCAGCAGATCCAGCGGTGTCCCTTTGCCATCTATAACAGCAGCAGCCTGGTATGTGTGTGAAAGTGGGTAATCATGGCTGTTTCTGGGCAGAAAGGGAGGAACAGAGGTGGGAGTTGCTACGGCAGGTGAGGAAGAGGTAGTTTAAAGGAATTGGAGGATGGGACCTGTCTTTTCAGCTCCCCAGGCTGAAAACATCCCAGTTTGGCATAATGAAATACTGTAGCAGCTCTCATGTGTTAAACAAAATCCGACGGTGCTGCGAGTCCAGTCCTGAAGAGCAAGTTGTGGCTTTTTTATAGCAGAAGTCATGCCTTGTAGTACAGGGAGTTTGTAGTTGGTTTTCCAAGCTGTGTGCTAATTTATTTACCTCTCTATGTCCAACAATCTTGGCTAATCCAGGGATCCCAGTGTGTGAACGTGGGATTGTCGGGAGGTTCCTGGCCTCCGAGAGGGAGAGGCTGCTTTCACAGCTGTGAACTTAAGCAGTAAGGTGGGGGTTCCCATGTAATGATGTCCATTGGCTTTCATGGGTTGGGAAGGTTGGTCGTTTTATCATTGCAGTGTATGGATAGAGGAAACCCAAGAAAAATCATGCTTATCTACTTTGGTTTTGTTACAGTGTTTTAGGAGAATGACTGGAAAATATCATATAAGCATTCAGGGTCCTTCTTGAAGAAAAGCAGTAAAAAACCATAAGCAAGGCCTTCCTGAAAGCAGGCAGTAAGTACAGCTAGACGGACGTTATAATGAGCGGCCCCGCTGTGTGGGTACGGCAGTGCTGCTGGGAACAGCCTGTTCTGGGGAGAATGCATAGACCTGATGTGTCAGGAGTGTCCTGCCTTCACCTCCCCTTCTTGCAGCTTTCCAGGCTTTGAGAAACCTTTGCTAACAAACACCCATCTCTAGAACTAACATCTTGACAGAAGAGGGAAAAAAAAATCCCTGAAAAGAATCATGTCACTACAGGAGCGAGTTGATGGGGGGAGGAGAGGGAAGAGATCAGACCTGGCGTGCAGCCTTCTTAAAACTGATTTTTCTCACTGCTGTCCTGCAAACTTCTTTTTCCTCCTATCTATCTCTGAAATGTAGCCTTTTTCAAAGTTAATCGCTGCCTTCAAAAGCTTCTTAAGTATTGCAGGAGCAGCTTTGGCACTTGGTTTCACATCTCCCATGTAATTTGAAATCCAGGGTCTTACTTAAATTTGAGATTTGACAAAAGTGAGATTACTAAAAAAAATAACAGCGCTCATGAGGCAAGAGATACCTCCTAGACTATGCTCAAGAACATTAGGAATGGACTTCATAAACTCTATTGAACTTTGAAACATGGCCCTTGATTAATTCTGTTATTTCCAAATGGCCCAGTAAACACGGGCAGTGACTCACAGTGTAGAAGCTTGTACAGCATGAGGAAGATTTAAAGATTAGTCAGTTCAAGCCTTCTTGAGTTTACTTAGTATAGCTTGGCTCCGTGCAAATGTGTAAAACTGTTTCAGTTCTACAGATACTGCAGTTAGAGGGTTGTCGCTTTAGTTTCAAAACAAACTTCTTTTTAATAGTGTAGGACTTCTGAAGCTAGGTAGAGAAGCACAACTAAAAATGCCTTTTTCTTTTTTGTTTTTTTTTTTTTCCCCAGACAGCAGTTTCTCTGAGCCTAATGAACAATAGAGGTAAAGAAAAGGGTGATCTGACAAAATAAATTGGAAGCTAATTTTGGAGAGCAAAAGCCTCAGAAAATTGAAATTCTGAACTGTATGCAGCTTCTAACTGTAATCATTCACCGGGTATAATGCATTAATGTAAGCTTACTGATTTCATTTTCTTGAAAAAAAAAAATAAAAAAGGCAAAAAGCCCTCCTTGGATATTGCATTCTGAAAGGTAGTGTATTAGCATGATGGGTTCCTTTCTCCTTTTTTCTTTCCCCCTCCCTAAAAAAAACCCCTCTAAAACTGTTTGACATAAGACTATGTTTTTTTAGAAGCATCATGCCCTAAGTAGTACTAGTAAACAGAACAGATGCAGCAAATATTTAACCTAAGACACTTGAGGTGGATGGTTTGTTGTTTTTCAGTGAGGTTGGTTGTCTTTTTTTACAGAGAAAGTTTAGCTTCTGGTCAACTGAAATAATTTGACAGTGGTTTTCTTCAGGAATGAAGCGAGACAGGCTGTGGTTAAGTGCAAGGGTACAAGTGCATAGAGGCTTGCTGAGGGAGCTGTCTAGGGACAGCGAAACCCTTTTTCGCTGACTGGTGGCGTCTGTGCCACTGTATCGTGGAAAAAACTTGTGCAGCCCTTCGTCCACCTCCACCACCTTCCTATTTACTACGGAGCTAGAAGCTGTCCCTCTCCTCAGGTCCTCCTACAGTGCCCATAGCTCTGTGGATGAGTAGCCATCTGATGTGGTTGGCCATTGCTCCAAAGAGTTCAAAATCCCCGCTGAGCAGTGCCCAGCAGGTCTGCTCTGTGGTGGCTACGCTTGGTGGTTTCAAAGCGAGAAAGAGGTTTAGGTTGAGAAGGTGACTATGAAATCAGTAATGGCATTCAGGAGCGTACCTCCAAGAGTCAGGCTGGTCATAGAGACGGACTTCAGGCGTTTCTTCAGTTTCTTTTCAGCTGTTGAATTATTGAATTAATAGCTGGCTCTCCAATACCTTTGTCCACAGTGTTCTCTGGGGAAGGAGGGGTGAGCTCTGGATGAGGTGCTTACTAATTCAGATGTGGCATAGAACTTAGATGTAGCCCATCTCTAAACCAAGGCTGTGTGGGCACTGGGATTCCTCATGAGTCTTGTAGTTAGATGTGAGGGTTGGTCCCAGTGGCATTCAGCTTACAGTCTTCCTGTCTCATCAGTGCTGTACTGTCATTAGCAGAAAATTGATGAATTTAATTCCTATACACTTACTAACAGGTGGAAATATGCTTTTGAATTTAACAAGAACTCTTTGTGTACTTAAGTGCGAATAGCTGATATGTCCTGCATTCATTCTTGTATTTCAGGATGTATTTGTGGGGTTTTTTAATCTTCCATTTATCTAGGCTCTCATTAATCTTTCAATTGAAGAATGGGTTTAGTATATATATAGAAAAAATATAGGTTTTCCTCACTCAAATTTGTGAGCACTTGGGTGCCTTACTCTTTGTAAGAACTAATAGTCTACTTGACGTTAACGTGTGTCGCTGGCTACACTGGGAAAGACCGATGAAGACACCAGCCGACTCACATGCAACCCCTTTTTTCTGAAAGGTGCAGCTCCCAGGGGGTCTCTGTGGCATCCATACATCTGTTAAAAGACCATCACAGTTTTCCTCAGTCTTTTCAAACCAGTTCAAGCCTTTCAATGGTTATTTACAGGTGAGATTTTTCTAGACCTATAGATTATTGTTACTGAACTTTCTATAACTAATCGAGATTTTCCTTACAATCCAATACCTAGAGCAGGGTGGGACTTCATCTGTAGCTGGTTTGTGTGAACTAGACAGTTGCTTCACGCACCTGGGTTTTTTTTGTGAGATATAGTTTGTGATATGGAAGAGGGACTTGTATCAGAGGGAGGGGGGGAGAGGAAAAAAAGGTTATTCTTTTCTGAAAAGGCAATGAGACAAAATTGCTACGATTCACACAGCTCTAAGATAAGCAAGTAATAGCTCATGTTCAACAGCAAAGCATGTTCATATAGCATGAATAGGATGGATGTGTTGTATGATAAATCTAGACACAGCAAATAAATTTCAGCCTGAAAAATAAGATACCACATGAGACGGCACGTGCAGAAAGAATGCTAATGCTTAGGGAACCAAAGGCATTGGCAGAAAGGAGAGCGCAGAAGTGAAGAATATTTATTTTGTTTTGTTACCAGGATTGATTGGCTGACTTTTTTTTTTTGTCTTTAAACCATAATAGCCTTCTCTTATTGTCAAAATTATAATATATATAAAGCACTTCCTGTAATATTTCTCTTCAAAATGACTATTCATCAGTCCCAGAGTCAGATGCTCATATTTCAACTCACAATTTAGTTTAGCAAGTTTATTTTTCAGAGCAATCAGTCATTTTAGCATTTGTGGTTTAATACAAATCTCAACTACAGAAGCATACAGTGCTCTTAAGCACGGATAGATTGGCTAATCCAGATAGTACTTTGTAATCTTTTGGCAAAGAGAGATTATTGCTTTTCAGAGAGGGAGGAAAAAATGTATTCCTCCCTGTCTAGCAGTGCAGATTGTGAAAAAATTGAGGGCAAAGTATTGTTGGTCTTCTCGTGGGCCCAGTGCAGGTGTGAGAGTGTCCAGGCATAGCTGAGTGTTTTAGGTGGCTGGGGGAGAGAGTGAATGTAAAGGTAATATAGATACGAGGTCAAATCCCAGTTCCTGACCCCAGCTGGGAGTGTGGTGAGGGGAATGACAGCAAACGCCAAACTTGTTCTGGTGGGCTTGGTCTGCTGCCGCCCTGAAGAGCCTCCATTTGCCGCTTGTTCTTCTGCTTACTGCACAACCTACAAGCACACCACAGTTTCTGCGACAAACTTCTGCCATTGCGAAAGCAGGAGTTATCTTTGGTGATATACTTGACCTCCTGGTTTGGCCAAGTTTTCGTGTTGCAATGAATCACCTTCCTCTGCGTCCCCAGTGTGACGTTGCAGTGAAACGTGGGCACCACCTGCTGAATAAACGGCATTAGAGAATCATTAATCTCCGTTCCATTTTTCTTTCTCACAACGCCTCTCTTATCTTGGCTGCATGGTTAAACCTTTCTTACAACTATGGGAGGATTTTATTTTTGGAGGGAGTAGCAGATAGGTCTGTTTTCTCTGGTGCGGTGACTTTCCTCAGGGCACCACAGGAAATACTTCTCACAGACTCAGGGTAACATGTGGGCCTGCCCCCTTCCTCCTCCTCAAAGGTGAAGTATTGATACCATCCAAGCTGCAGAGAGTCATTTGGATCTGGGTGGGGTGTTTCTCCATCGTCACCAGTGGCCATGCAACTGTTAGCCAAAAAGCTGAGTTGTTGTCTGGATTCCTCTTATCAGCACTGGTGAGGCCACACGTGGAGTGCTGTGTCCAGCTCCAGGCTCCCCAGTACAAGAGAGACATGGACATACTGGAAAGAGTCCAGCAAATGGCTATGAAGACGTTTAAGGGATTGGAGCATCTCTCACGTGAAGAAAGGCTGAGAGCCAGGACTGCTCAGCCTGGAAAAGAGAAGGCTCGGGGGGGATCTCATCAATGTACGTAAGTACCTGAAGGGAGGGTGCAAAGAGGACACAGACAGGTTCTTTTCAGAGTGCCCAGTGACAAGACTGGAGGCAATGGGCACAGACTGAAACACAGGAGGTTCCCGCTAAACGTAAGGAAAAACCAGGTTTTTACTGTGAGGGTCTCCATCCTTGGAGGGGTACTCAAAAGCTGTCTGGGCATGGTCCTGGACAGCTGGCTGTAGGCGGCCCTGCTTGAGCAGGGGGTTGGACCAGATGACTTCCAGAGGTTCTTTCCAACCTCAACCATTCTGTGAAGTGCTGCAGAGCGATGAGGACTGGGCTGCTCCAATCCAGGGACTGCTTACGAGCAAGGAAAAATGAGAGAGTCCCATCCCTGCCCACGTTCAGGGGCAGCGTGCTGGTCTGTCATACACACTGACAAATTTACTCTTTTTCTGGTTTCAGTCCTACCTGTTCAGCAAGATATGTATGATTCTGCAAGCAGGCATGTGCGGTTGTAGAGATTTTTTCAGTTTATGTCTAACTTTGCAGGCCTCTACGTCTAGAAATGCTTCCAAAGATTCCTCTAACTCATCTTTTAATTAGGTTTTATTTCTGTATCTTAAGAGGAACAGATGAAGAATCTATATTAAAGCCTAGTCTTCCGAATTTGTTTATTAGAATGTAGGCTGTAAATGATAATTCCAAGTAACTCAGGAAAAGAAGTGTACAGTATCTCTGTGCTTAAAAAGCCACAGTATATTGTAACATTATTAATTTGTAGAAACAAATTGCTGAAATAACCTGACTGATAGTCTGTGCCAATAATAACACGTAATAACTGTGGGCAAACACAGCCTATAGTTGCTAGTGTTTTCTTTTTCACATGATGGTTGTAAGCAATTCTTGCCAGATGGGCTGATAATGTAATTAGGAATCATTGTGTTAAATGAGGCAGTATTTAAATTGGCAACTAATTTTCCTATCTATTAACCAGCTTGCAAAAGAAGAGCTGTTACCCAAATGATTTCTAGCTGCTAATCCCTAACAAGAAACATAGGACTTCTTTGCACCTTTTTTTTTAAGCACTGTCTGGCAAATTATTTTCAGTAGGAATTATTACATGTGGGACAAAATAAGAAAGATAGGGAGTTAAGAGATGTTACCAGTTCAGGGGCTGTTAGATGCGGTGGACTTCTACTAAACCAGTACATCGTGATGTGTACTAACAGCTCATGAGCCGGTAATGGGGTGCTTCCTATTTATAGTCTCTACGTGTGGACAAAAAAACATTTTTACTTTGTGATAGTTCACTATGTGGCATACTCCATCAAGCAGAGTAGGACTATAAACCCTATTTTAAGTGTGTGTGTGGGAGAAATCATGAAAGCACAGCAGGACAAGATTTTGAACGGCATATGAATGTTACTATTGTGGAATGGTCGCTCTCTTTATTGGGGATGGGAGAGAAGGGAAAAGAAAGGGGCACCCTTGGGTCAAGTTAAAATCCCAGAGAAGGCACCATCACTTGAAGTTTTCATCGTGAACTCTCACAGAGCCAGCTTCTTTGGTCTGCTGGCTTGCGCAGTGGAAACTGTCAATTGCCTATCATTAAGATTTTGACTGAACCCCAGAGTAAACGTAAGGCTGAATGAGATTGATTATTATATTTATGACTCTATCTGTGCGAATCTTGCTCCTTTTCCCTCCCTGCTATGCTTCAGCTGCAGCGGGGATGAAGAGCCAATGGCTTCCTCTGCCCAGCGGTGAAACTTTATTGTTTGACCTGAAAGGATCAAACCTGTTAACTTGGAAAAAAAACTACAGTGGATTTTATCACGGGCCAGTCTTTTGATGGGGTGAAGATTATCACTAGCTCAGTGTAAGTTACCTAGGGAATCACATCAAAAGCAACAGCGCGACAGGGTTGCGTGCCAGCCCTAGGATTCCACACCTGGAAAAGGCTATGTATGCTAAATCATGCAGGGAGCTGCTTCAAAGAAATGCATTATGCACTTGTAGCCCATGGGATTTGTTTTGTATATTTTTCTGAAAGTTACCAAAAAACTTCCAACCTCAAAATAAAACAGGAAAGAGAAACATTTACGAAGCCTGAATGGGGTGTAGATGAGAACAGAGTCAAGGCCTGTCCCTGCTAGAGGATGCTAGCAACCTCTATGCAACAAAAATTGGATGATTGCTACATGTTATCACTTTCCCTTGAAAATGTGAAGGAAGTCACTTGCTGAATGCACAGTGGGGTAACTGCAAATTGCTGTTCACCAGGCAGTTAAATGAGGCATAGATAATGTCTAGCGTTGATGACGTCGTATTGACGCCACTTGCTGTAACAGATAGGGCAGGTGCCTGAACCACAGACAGATGAAGCGTTGCTGAATGAAAAAAAGATGACAAATCAATGTGCAATTTTTTTTCTGATATCAAAATACAACAATATTCAGCAATTGAAAGCTCAAAAATATTAAGGACATAGTGATAAGTTAAATTACTGAAGCAGGGTAACATACTGTAAGCGGTATTTGATGTTGGCGCTAAATCAAGCACTGGAAAGTTTGAGGGATCCTTGAAGTATTGACAATGTGTTTGACTTCCAGTTGAAATAAATCATTACAGCTAGGTTTCTTCCAGTGTCTCTACCCTTTCAGAATAGAAAATATATAATAATGCATGACCTAAGGAGGCTTCTACTTTCAATGTTCCTGACTTTCAGTAAACAGTTGAGGATTAACTTCTTTTTGTAAGCACAACTTAATAGCATAGAGAATACGTGTCAGATTTCCTCTTTAAGTTTGTCATGGCAGAGGTGGTGGTTACTATTTTGCTTACTCTAAGCTAGGGATCTTTAGGAAGTTCTTATCAATATTCACACTATTTCCATATAGGAAATGCATCCAGCAAAATAATCTCCAGGTATGGTACTAGGTGCAGATTTTATCTCCCATGGCTGTGGTAAAGGGGGGGG
>KL258016.1:3428-17166 GCA_000699545.1 Podiceps cristatus | reverse complement strand
CATGTCTTAAGTAATATTCAGCTGTATCTTTGTTGCATTTATTAGTCATACAAAACATACAGCACAAAAGCATTGGTGTGCTGGGAAAACTGAATTTCTGTTAGAAGAAAACTCAGGTTATAGTTCGCAATGTACAACAGTTTCATGGGAGAATGAACAGTCCAGGAATCTGAGAAACAACTGGACTGTAAGGTACATTTTAGAAATATCTATCCTGACATTACTAGAGTAAGTAGATAATCAGCAGCCCTGTTTCTGGCAGGGTTTCAATTCTTTGCAGGGTTTCAATGAGAATAACCATGCAAGTCCATGTCTTTCTGTTCTGAAGACAGCGTATCTATTTACTGCAGCTGAAAATTCTGACTCAGAGGCATCTTGCCTTTCTGCCTCCTGGGTTTTGTTACCGATATCACAGTTCTTGTTCTTACACAGGCTTGCTTCACCATCTGCTGGCTTAGTACCCAGCATTTCAATAAAAACAATCCCCTGCCCCAAAATTATACTGTAGAATATGCCTCAAGATTAAAGAGCTCTAGCTCTAACATTATATTCCAAGCTTTTCAAGTTCATGATACAAAATCAGGTCCTTAAGAGAGTTCCCCATCTACAGCATCTTTCTTCTCCATTCCAATACCCCCTCCCCAGACTCTTACGCATTTCATGTAAGACTGGCTATGAAATAATTAACAATAGTTACAACTTGCTGGATGACTTCATACTACTTCATGTAAAACTGACTAACTCTCTTCTATGGGAGTGATTTACCCAAAACTGCTACAAGAATATTAAATGTTAAAAAAAAAAATCTCCACACTCCAAACAAGATCAAATAATGCAGCTCTACCTTCAGTGGCCATCCTTTGGAGCCTGTTTACAGAAAATCTTGTTAATCTGTCAACAAGATGTTCACTTTTTTCCATAAATTTAATTAGGTTTTGATAGATTCATCAGTTTTTATCTAAATTATTTTTGGTGCATTCTAATTGGTTCCTGCTGTGGCTTGGCAGCCACATAACTGATCATATGCCTATTTAATCCACTCATGGGATATTTAACAAATTGTTAGCTATTTCACTGTGCACTGAAGTGTAGCTCTACCAATTCTTTTTTCCTGTCATGCTACTGGGGCTATTATGACAGCCCATTATGTGATTTATTTTGTGAAATAAATGTGAAGTGTTGCAAAAACAACAATACACCATAATCGTCACCCAAACTATAATAAGGTCAAGAGACATCTCTAAGCTTGTACGTGCAAAACACTAATACGTTTCTTTCTAATCTGTGGACAGTAGTTTGCCTTTTCTGATGTTAATGTACTAAGTAAGATGTATTACAGTGAAATAGTTATGTGATAATTCATCTTATCCTTCTAAAATAAGTACTTAATTGGTTAAGAGAAAAAGTAATAGGCCTATTTATCAGATGTTTAGGCTTGTCTACCTGGGGAAATAGCCTGGAATAGTTATTGCATAGTAACTCTTCAGGCGGACATTCTTAATCCATAGTGAAAGTGTGTCCGTGTGTTTAGCTTAATCCATGCTAGGAACCAGTACAGACTGGATGTTGCACTTTAAGATCACCCTTTAAATTTATTCTGCAATAACTCCCAAATCATTTAGCTTAGGTGGTGTTGATCCTTCTCTTTTTTAGGTTGTTTGGTTTGGTTTTTTAACAGGCTTTAGAGAAGAGTACAAATGATGCTCTGGAATTTATGGTACTTGCTCCTGTTTTTCCTAGTGGCAGGTGAGCTGCTTGGGTGCTTGGTCTGCAGAAGAGTCCTGCAATATTTCAGCTCTCTACTGGAGATATGCACTCGGTGTTCCCTCTCCTGGCACAGAGGGGCTGACCCAGCGAAGGCAACGGCTTCTGGTCAGATTTGCCAGTGTGAAATGCTCTTTCTCTCGCTCTAAATTAAATATCAGGGCAATGATGCCTTCAAAATGGTGTGAAATTTTGAAAAACAAACATGACAGACGTGCAAAATATAATAAAGCACCCTCTCAGTAGAAATACCAAGTTTTGTCAAAACCTGGTAATTTCAGCATGCTACAGTTCACACAACATCAGGCTTTAAAAATCTCTAACTCAGATATCAGAAAACAAGGCAAAGCAGAGCTAGTCCAGCAAACTATCTAAAGTGTTGTTAAGCTTTGTTATAATTCACACATTACAGGAGACTTACAACAGCTTCTGCATATCCACGTTTCTTTAACAGGCAGTAGTAGGTGAATACACAACAAGTGCAGTAAAGCACTGTCAAACCAAACCATTAGGGATGAAAGACCTTGGCGGATTAAGTCATGATGGCAAGGTCAGTGGGATGTGGAACTTGGCTAATGATGTCATGCCCTTGTCAGCTTGCATTGGCTAAACATGTTAAGGTTTACTAGCAAGCCCTATGGCTTAGTGAGCACTACTAAAGGGAATTTCAACCTGAAATAGGTCAACATGAGCAGAATACAAATGCTTGTGCCGCAAAGAGTCTTCGTGAAAGCCTGGCACTGCTGAAGCCAATGGGAGCTTGGCCAGTGACCTCCATGAGGACAGGATTTTGCCCTTTGGCTTTTGCAGATATGACATTCAATTAAATCCCTTTGCTTATATTCTGTAGATTGGTTTTCATCATATGTCATAAAACATTTGTAGATTGTAAACTGTGTAGTGGGGAACTGTGTCTCATTAAAGACCTGTACAGATCCCAGGTTAATGGGACCCTGGTCCTTCCAAGGCCACCCCACACACACTGAACAACAAAGCAATAAAAGAAAGCTTGTCTGCAGTGCAAGAATGATCATGCTATAGGAATTAGCTAACATTAATCATCCAAAAATGGCTGCATGTGATGCTCTGTGCAGATGAGCAGAGGGGCATGGGTAAATCTGGAGGGAGCCACAGCCAGCTTCCCCCTGTCAGAAAACATTACGATGAGTGGGGGCTTGGCAGGAGGAGATGTCTCCCAGCTGAGATCAAGCTGCTCTGACAGTTGGTGCTTCAGGAGCCGGCCAAAGATTTCCAAAAGTGAAAGGGGCACTAAGAGAGGGGCTGGACAACAAGCCAGGATGAAAGTGGGCTGCATCTCTTTGAGAGACAGTGGTACATCTGATGCTTCAGACAAGCAATTGACCTTGAAACTTTGCCACACAGGGGTGGTGAACGTGTTTTAGAGCAGTTTGGCTTGCTTTTGAATCAACACTCAATGAATAATTGTTAAAGCTAGTTCCTTCAAACAGGTTTTGGTTGTTGTGTGGACTTTTTTTTGCTGCTAGGCATAGGCGTTGCTAGGCTTAACAATTGAGGAAAGAAAAAATATTCCTCCATAGCCAGAGTTGCAAAGGCAAAGGAGCAAACATGCTCACCCCTAAGAAGCAATCACCAGAGTCTCAGACCATACAGAACAATGTTTGAAATGTTATACAAGCAACATCTCCCCTCTGTCATTTCATAGAAGCAAAGGTCTCCCAAGCTCCGCTTAGCACATCTAAGGACAGTAGAAGGGAAAGAGTAAAGGCAGTATATTTAATCCTTCTTCAGTGTGTTCTGTTGTCAGACATTTCAAAGCACACTCCTAAACATCTCCAAATTTATTTTTAGAAACATCTTGAGTCAAGAACCTTGTAGTTCAACAGAAACCCAATGGCCAGTGGCCACAAAAGAGTTAGAAATCTCATTCTGACCCTTAGTTTCCAATACAGTTGGTTTGGGTTTTTTAATTGCAAATGCATAATTGTTTAATTGCAAATATGGATAAGTATTTCAATTGTACTTCTTCATTTACATTAGATATAATTTGCTTAAAAAAAAAAAAAAAAAAAAAAAGGTTTATTGTATTCTCCTTGTAATGAAATAAACAGATTGGAGGAGATGGAGTTTACTAATCCTAAAAATGTAGGGGCCAAAGTCTTAGATATATTTAGGCAACTAAAACTAAAGAATTATAGTGAATTTTTTAGAAGTGCCCAACAGGCTAGATGCCTTACTTCTGCCAAAAGAATGGCAATCTGAAAGATAAGAAATAGAGTATTAGTAGTGTCAGTGCCAGCAAATGTTAATGGAGGTAGTATTATAGTGAATGAAATCAGACATGGGCAAGTAGCTAAGAACAAGCAGGTTTCAGAGAAGGAAAATCATATATTGAACAAAAATTTATGTCATTAAGAATGCTAGAAGTGCACAATATCTCTAATAATAGTCATTCAAGAGATACATCATGGGAAATAGTGACCTCAAAAGATAGAATTAGACATAAGTAATAATCCTCTGGTGAGTAGGCAGATGCTGTTAGCCAGAAACAAAATGGGAGTAATAAAAAAAGCGTAACAGTATTGAAAAGTAATAAATCTGTGTGCTATTGCCACAGCCTTTTGGGTTGGCCGGGGACAGTCCCATAAGACAGCCCTGGACAAAGAAGACTCTGAAGTTCCTGGGACCGGGAAATTCCTTCACTGAAATAAGAAGACCTGTGTGTTATTGCCACAGCCTTTTGGGTTGGCCGGGGACAGTCCCATAAGACAGCCCTGGACAAAGAAGACTGAAGTTCCTGGGACCGTGAAATTCCTTCACTGAAATAGGAAGACCTGTATTTTGCTACCGACTTAACCCTCCCCCTGATTTATGTATGTATACAGATGAATCTCCAAAGCCAGGCGTAACAGGGAAGACATGTTTCAACAAGACCACCAACTTTGGCAAATTTTGAATGACTGTGAATAACGAGAGCAAATAGGAAATTCTGGGAAATTGTTAAATTATGAACAACAGGAAAGAAGCAGAAATCAAGGTATGAACAGGGAAAGTTTCTGAGAATATGAACATTTTGGGTAAGGTAGAAAGCAACACTGAAATCTTCTGGCAGCACGTACAAAGATGAAGCTGTACAACCACATTAGCATGCAGTACAGAAGTGTGCCCAACCACAACGTGATCCTAAGAACAAGAACCAAGAAATTATTTTAATTCACAATGTCCTCTATATCAAAAGTTGAGCAGGGTGGCAAAGTTGCAAACATAGAAATACATGAACAAACAAAACTAATGACCAGAAATAGTCATACTGACCAGGGACAGGGCAAACCAGAAGTACATGGGGTTCAATAGCAAATATCAGTCAGAAGCCAATACAGGGGTGAAAAGGGGTCTGTAGAAGAACAGCCGAGCAACAAACTGCCATAAGCATAAAGTGAGCTGCAAATCAGCTGAGCATAAGCAGATGAATGGAAAGACATCCAAACAGATTTATTTAGCTGAAGAAAGAA
The DNA here is from genome assembly GCA_000699545.1 of Podiceps cristatus. Taxonomy (NCBI): domain Eukaryota; kingdom Metazoa; phylum Chordata; class Aves; order Podicipediformes; family Podicipedidae; genus Podiceps; species Podiceps cristatus. The sequence continues at coordinate 11,911 of KL258016.1, read as the reverse complement.
AACACTAAAATACTACTTTTGTGCATTTTAAATTGAAATCCACTTTCCATCCAGAAACAATTTGGCACAATCACAACGAAAAAGTATCTAGTTATTCAGTGTATACTAATGTGTTAGAAAAAATGTAAAAATGTTGTTACAGAAAAAAGGAGGTTATGGTATGTAACTGCTGTAATAAATATGTATGTAGGGCCAAAAGAGTAACAAATTTGGCATAAAAGTATATTCAGTTGCAAATTTGTATATGTGCATGGTTATGAAAATCAATAAGAATTTTCCTTTCTTTACTAAAGTACAAATACAAAAAAAGATCAAAATGAATGCCTTCAGCAAAGTTCCCTTGTTCCTGGTTTCAGGCCAGTAAAAAAAAAAAAAAAAAAAAAAGAGTTTGAAGAACAGTTTCCAGAAGGCGTAAAACCCTCATAATTAATCATTTCTTCAAACACATCAGGAGCAGGAAGCTATAGAGTTTGTAGGCCCATTAATTGATCAAAGTACAAAAGGAGCTCTCAGAGAAGATAAAGCAGAGGAGGAAAATTAAATTATTTTTTGCAGCCTTGAAGGAATTTAAGGAAATTTCTGGGCTGGAACCCTTCTTCATACATCAGAGGGGATAAGTCAGAGGAACCGTCTCAGAGTGAGTTCATTAGAAGAATCTATAGAAGATATTGTCAAAATTAAGGTAACAAATTGTCAGGCCCAGATGATTTAAAAACCGACCTACTACAGGAAGCTGCAAGGCATTTAGAGCTGCCATGGCACTTCAGGAATGGAGGACGGCAAACGTGATGACAGATTTTTAACAGTTGCAAGGTGTGTCTGGAGAGCTACAATCTAGGAGCTCTAGCACCTATTAGTTTGACAGCTGTAGCAGGAGAATTGGTAGGAACTAAATCAGCAAGTACTGGGAAAAGTGTAGTACCCTGGAGAAGAGACTTTCAGAAATGGAAGTCACGCCGTGCAAACTAGGCAGAGTTCTTTGAAGGCATAGAAGATGACATCCGGTTAAGAACATGGGCAGAAAAAAAAAATAAAAAAGGAAAAGAATGGCTGTGCTGGTTTTGCTAAGGGCCCAATGCCCTGTCTCCGAAAGCGAATGCCCAGGAAAGAGACAACCAGGGCAGATGTACATGATGCTCCAAATAAAGACTCTTAGGGCCTCCAACCATTTTGACTTTCAGGAACTCCTCAGGCAGCCTTTATTTCTATGCATTTAATAACCCTCAATGGATTTGTCATCTGTGAACTAGGCCAGTCTCTCCCTCGAATCCATAAAAACTTACACTATCCACATTATGTGTGGCAATGAATTTTGAAACTTAACTACACATTGCATGAAGAATCGCCTTGCCTTTTTTGTTCCACGTACGCCTTCTAATAGTGTCCTTCAGTGTCCCCTAGTTCATATACAGGAGACAGTGAACAAGCAATTCCCACCCTCTCCCGCACATACTAATTGGGATTTAATCTCCTGGGATTCCTGAAAGGCATTTGACAATTTCCTTCACCAAAAGCTCTTCCAAAACATGTGCTGCTGCCACAAGATAGGAAAGGAACTCCTTTCTGGAATAAATAAAGAGTTAAGGTTTAAGAAATGAGGGGTAAGAATAAACAACTGATTTTCTCAATGCAGGCAAGGTACCAGTAGCATCTTACTGGGGTATGTGATAGGTCTGCCCTGTTCAACAGACTTCTAAATTACCTGGAAAAGGAGGTGAATAGCAAGATGGCAATGTTTTCTGTTTATAAGAATTTATTCAGTGTAATAATTAAAAAGAAAAAAAATTAAAAAAAGGAAAAGAAAAAACCTGCAGGATACAGACTGACTGGATGATTAACTGGCAGATGAAATTCAAAGCAGATAAATGTAAGGTAGTGTATATGAGAAAAGCAATCCTAACTTTACATACGCAGTGACAGTCTCTGAATTAGCATTATCATTCAGGAATAAGATCCTGGAAATATAATAGATAGTATATGAAAGTGTCAGCTCAATGCTCAGGAGTAATAATAAAAAAAAAAAAAAAAAAAGACAAATTGAATGTTAGGAGTTACTAGGAAAGGAAAAAAGGAAAAGAGAAGAAGGGAGAGAACATCATCCCCACATAGGTGTGGGGCACCCACACCTTGAATACTGTGGGCAATTCTGGTCCACTCATCTCCAAAGTGTATAGTAGGTCTGAAGAAAGGGTTCAGAGATGGGATATCAGGGCAACAAAGGTATCAAAAGGCTTCTGCCTCAGAAATTATTAAATAAATTAGGCTTTTTTGGTCTGAAAAGACATGACTAAATGAAGCTATAAGAAAGATCTATGAAACCACAACTGTATAGGGAACATAAATAAGGACATTGTGTTCATTGTGTTTTCTAATAGAAGAACCAGGAAATACTAAAGAAAGGTGGAAGACAGCAAATTCAAAACAAAGGGAAGAAATAAATCACAGTCAACTGTGAAATGTCTTTCCATAGACTTTCACCAGAGTTCCCCTAGCTTCAGAAAGTAGTTAGTCAAATCGGGGTAAGAAAAATCCATCCAGCTCTATTAAATATGAGGACAAAATGTGTAGCCTGGGAGCAACAGGTCACCAGGAGCTGAGACATTATGCTGAGGAAGGGTTTCATAGCTGCCCTGGCTTTATAGTTAGCTTCTATCAGAGAGAAATGCTGGATTAAATGAATATTTTGGCTGTAGAGGGTTAAACTTTCTTTTGTCCTTAATCAATATACTCCAACTTCTAAGTCTGGCAGCTAATAAAATACTTTTTTTCATTCTAGTAAACCTATTTAGTATGGGACACACTGACAGACAATGAGCATAGAGTTCTGCCAGACTATGAAAATGATGGGTTTTTTTCAGTGACACATGAAAGTTATAGTATCAGGTGCGAAAGAAATAAGTGAATGCAAATTACCAACAAATTGACACAGGAGCAGTGCTTGAACATGAGGTCTAACCATAGTATGTCTTCCAGTATTCATGGCAACTGAAGATGGTCAATTGTGTTGACTCTGGCATCCTGATTTAGGTGTAAATGAAGTTCATCTCAGTCACAATGCTTCTCAATTTTAACTACGGCAAATGCCAAGATGGCAGTTTAAGTCTTGGTTTGTCACTTTGTAATAACCACAGACTGCCAGTTACAGAGCTCAGGGTCTGAACCTTGCTTTGCTTCCACTGCCTTTAGTAATACTGGGTGGCACGTTGGGTAGCATTGATGTCAGTGAGACCTGGTCCTTTTCTGGAGCCCTAGCTGGGAGAAAAAAAAATCAAGGTGTTTGTGAATGGGCACATCTATGGCAGAGGTACAGCAAGCCTGAGATTTTACAGTGGTCTCATAGTAACAGGCACAACTGAGACACATTTGGCCATCAGCTTCTGTCATGTTCAGCGGCAGAAAAAAAGTTTTCATCTCCTTAAAAAATAGTTTCAATATTTCGCTGTTAAATAAACCAGGCTATGCTGGAACTTGGCAAAAAAGTCCATACCTCTTGTCCTGGGGGTTGATAAAGACAGGGTAATCTAGAGGGATTTGAAGACAAAAAACCCCAGAGCAGCCTCCTGGTCTGTTCCTTGAGGGGCAAAGGGCACCTCCCCACCACCTGACCTCCTCCCTGGAAAACTCCCCAGGGTGGGCAGAACCTCTGTGTCCATTTACCAGACATCTAGAGCACCTTTTTAACCCTAACTTCATAGGAGAGGTACACAGCACATCAAATCATAGCCAGTCAGATTCCAGGCAGAATTTGAAGCATAGACCTACTCTAAGCAGTATGTTCCAAACCATCCTACCTGACTTCTCTGGGCAGGTTCAACAATCCAAGCACCATCTTCATCATAAATAGGACAGCATTGTTTCAAGCTTTCAGTGATACAATGCCCCAGCAGCCTCCATCACCTTTAGCTACAGTTATAAATGTTAAGTACTCTGAAAATCAGAGCTTTAAGGGCTTGATTTTGGTTAGTTTGATCTGAGATGCAGCTGAAAACAATCAACCCATTTATCCCATCAGTGGTAAAAGAGAGCCCACCTGGAGCAGGTTGGAAATGAAAGGAAACTTTGCTAGAGCGTCTTTCTACCATTTTAGCTTCCCAAACAGGAATTTAAGAATTCAAACAATTAGTGGTTCAGAACTGGCAGCACATAAAGTCTCACAGAAAAATAAAATAATATAAGAAATCTCCATATATCCTTTGCCAGATAATTGAAAAACATCCTGAAAATCGTTCTGACATGTTTTTGAACTTGCATTTTACTCTATGAATTGATGTTAAACTGTGACCCTTTGTTGGGCCATTTACAAATAGGAAGATTGTCACATTAAATCATTATAAAATATAGCCACATTTACATTCCAATTTTAGTCTGCATTTCTGTACCGAGGCAGACAAAATAAGACTTTTCTTTAATTGAAGTGATTCCCCAAATGCTAATGAATACTTGATTGAGTTTGGACATTTTTATAATTCTGATGTTCTTGTTTTGCTGAAAACAGTCAAGGAGACAGCTGACCTCCTCTAATATCCTCCTGTTCAATGGAAGGAAGTACACAAGGAATTGTATTCTTTTTTAAAATTACAAGGATTGTTTTACTTGTCTGGAGGTTGACGGAAGGTGATAGGACAAAATAGGAGTGCGAAAAGTTACCACATTTTTGTGTTCACATTTTGCTTACTGGTAGAGTATTTTTCTGAGAGCACAGACTGTGTTGGACTTAGAAAGCAGAAACATAGTCTGCTTGTTTCTGCAGTGGGATAAAGTTGGCCTTCCTTTCTTTACGAGACAGGCTTCACAATAAACAGATGCAGAAAATGTGAAGGTTTATCAGCACAGCTTTTGTCTTTATCACTTGACAGATTTTGTTTTCAGCAGAAACACCGCCATTAGGCCAAATGCTCCCTCTTGCATTTTATGCAGGAATGTACGCTCCTGCGGAGCAGGACCCGGTACAGCAGGAGAATGGGGGCTCTCCGCAAGTGCAAGGGCTGACTCACCTGACCAGCGGATGAGAACCCATCCAGTGGTGCTTCGCCTTCCGCGAGGCACAGCCGGTTCGATCCGAGCTGCTCCTCCCGCCAGAGCCCCTTTTCTCTGCCATGACACTGCCGGATTAACTCTTCTCTCCAGGATCCAAGGTGTATAACCAAAGATGCAATACTACGAATCAACACAAACATGTATTAAAGAATCCCTAAGAGTGATGAAATGCAAATAACGTGCAAGTAAGTTATTCTCTGCACTTCTTGAGGCAACAGCCACATCCACAGTGGATGGCCTCCAGAGACCAAGTGGAGACAAGTCGGGCACTCAGCAGAGAGCAGCAAGCTGGTGACACCACAGCTGTCTTGGGCGAAGGCGACTTGCGAGCATCAGGATAGGAGACCTTTCATACACACTCAACGTCCTGCATCTTTCTTTCAGTCTTTGAACAAAATAAAGAACCACGTTATCAGTCTCTTCAGGGAGAGAATGATCCTTGAACTTTGTTTTGAAATTTTCAAAATAGGGCAATGTTATGAAAAAGATTTTTCTTTGGATTAGCACTTCCAAATCGAAGTTTGGGAGATGAACAATATCTAAAATGAAATGGCAAACAAAAGCAAAGTGTTTTCTGCCAATCTGTCTACTATTTCAAATGCTGATTGGAAAGGAACATGGAAATGGGCATGGAGTAGCAATACGAGTTGTGAGGGCAGCGTAAGCACATCTGAATAAACAAGAACTGACACAGAATCTTCAATTTCCTAACCAAAGCATTACAGATTCAGAAAGCTGAGATCTTTCTTTCTTTTTCCTGTCCTTGTATTTCCCTCTTTCATCTGGAAGCAGAAGCCCTAACAACCTCCAGACAGATGCTATTTCATTTCCCCACAATGGAAGGACAAGTGAATCTGAGGAAAAGCCTGCCTCTCAAACTGCCATCTACTGACGTGACAGGCTGAGAAGCTCCCCTGAGATTTAAATACATATCCAACAAAAATTTGCTCTCTGTCCAAACACAGCATTTAAGTGGCTGCTGGTATTATACATAGGTTTCAGCTATCAGAATAGTGTCAGTTACAAAAGGAAAAAAAAAAAACTTTTCCAGGATTAGCCTTTTCTTCAGGTTTTGAGATATGGCAATGTGGAAAATGTAAAACTCTTCACTTCCTTGCTTAACAAGTCATCATTTGCATTAAAACAAGCAGAGTGCTTAACATTTTACCAATGAGAAGTGTGCTGGAACAAGGTATCACAACAGCAAAGGGTTCTCAGCAGAGGAAGGACTTGCTGGCATTGGCAGGCTCAGCTGTCAGCTATGCACATACATTAACAAATGTTTGCAGCGAACTGTAGTTAATTAAATGTTGAGGGGCTCGTTTTGGAGAGCGAAACCTGCTAATTTTGTGCCTTGAAAATATGCTCATAACAATGACAGGGCTTTTTTTAGTTCTAGCTTCACGTTATCATGAAGAGCAAGGTTATACCACACTTCAACTGATTAAGTGCGGCTTGCCCCGGTAGACAGATTTGATTATGCTGCAAGTATGAGCTTGGGGAGACTAATTAGTAGTTTCATCCTTATTCTGCGTCTTCAGTTCCACATTTAGATTATGAGCAGAGCTTTTCAGGTTTCTTAATTTATTTTTACAAGATATCACAGATCCACAGCTGTTTGGCAGCAGACACAGAAGAAAGTGCATTTGTGAAACATATTGAGCTCTTCATTATTAAGGCATTTCTTGTTTTGGTGACCTCCATCCTTGTTCAACTTATCTGCAGTCACGGTCAGCAATAGCTGTGGAAGAAACAGAGCAAAGACAGCTCAACTGTTTAGGCAGCAGCATTAATGATGACTTTGATTACTTTCTTCACCTGTTCACTTTTTTCTATTTTAAATCATCAGGTGCATGGCAAAGCAGTCAGGGAAGTTTGCATTTCTCCAGTCATGATTTTCAGAATACAGTTTTTTTGTCCTTCACTTTCATTATTCTGTCTTGCAGGGACATAGGCACAAAACCAGCTTCTGAATTGTATGCTAATCTGATGTTAATGAGAGATAAGAAATGACACTAATATCCAGGCTAGCTCTATAAAAAATATTTCAGTGGCTAGTACCCAGTAATGCACAGTACATATGCAATTTTAAATGATGAAAGAAAAAACAACATTTAAATACTTTTACAAGAGTAACACAATCATAAATAGCTCCCAAAAAAGACCAAAAATTTGGCAGGGAAAATTGCTGACCGAAATGCAACACATGTAATTAGTAAGTAATTTACAAACTACAGTAAATTTACTTAAATGCCACAGGTGGAGTGGCAAATTGCAGTACACTTATTAGGGTAGTACAGGAGTGTGTTATTTTCTGCCAGTAATCTCTTCCAACTTATTTGGGATTTTGAGTACAGAACTTTGGGTCATTTCCATATTTCCCGGGCAACTGCTCCTACCTGATTGGCAACAGTGATCTATCTTGACTGAGCTGTAGCCTCAAGAGAAATGTCTTCTGGATTTTGAACATCTACATTCATAGCAAAAGCTCTCTCTAATGATTGCTTAGAATCTAGAAGTACATCTTTATTTCAGAAGTATCTTTCCTGAAGCTGATTTGTCTTTCTGGAAAACATCAGTTGAGAATCACAAAACAGGTTTGAATATTACTAAAAACATTCTTGTTTAAAAAAGTCATGTCAGCAACGTCCCACAGTCCTAATTACTGCAGAGAAATTAGCAAATAATTATATGCAAATAAATGAAGCTAATCAAAGTTATTAGCACATTTTGCTAGTCAATCATTTCAATTGCTTTAGGCTACGTTACAGCATTGGTATCAAAGAACCAGCTATAAAAAATGACAACAAAACTTTATTATGTGGGTATCCAGCATTTGTATAAGCATTGATAATGTGGCATTGAACCAGTTAACCCACTCAGTATCAATCTGGAATGGCTCTGGTCATCCATATTAACCAACATTATGAGAAAGGTTTTATATGGAAGGTTGGGTTGGCAGTCTGATATATCCTATTTTTCAATTTCTTCTAGAAGTGTGCCCAGTCAGTTAAAAGACATTAAAGACATTTCTATGCTGAGCTTTTACTTCGGGCTCTATTTGTTACTGGGGCTGTTTTGAGCTTTGCTGCCTGAATATTTCTATCATTTCGGATAGCAAGACTTGGAGGGACAAAAATTCTAATTGCAGAAGAGACAAATTTGGCACTACTGTATTTTGACAAAATGGTGGATTCCTGCTTCTGAGTTACCTTTTTTCTGCCCTGTGAAAATCTGCCGAGATTTTGCCAGTTTTTAATCTTGGGGGAAAAAAAATGCAGTTTGTTCCTGTTGGGTGGAGACTTCTATTTTCTCGGTGCAGCTTCCAAGAATTTCCTTTACTCTGGTCTTGCTCAAGCTGTGCCGGCAACTGGGAGGGCACCATCCCCTCGGCCTGACTCACGGCCTCCAGGACACCCGGCCAAGGCAGATTTGTCTTTCGTGGG
>KL258015.1:21206-40286 GCA_000699545.1 Podiceps cristatus | reverse complement strand
ACTCGTCACCAGTCTCCATCTGGACATCGATCCATTGATCACTACCCTCTAGATGCGACCATCCAGCCAATAAGTCCTGTTCTGTGACTTCGTTTCCGATGTTGTACATGCATACAGCATTGTGAAAATGTGATGCTTGTTTTTAGAAAGCAACACTCCAAACTTACAGCTGGAATATTTTTGCAGTAATGCAGAAATACCTGAGTTCAAGCGAACTAGCTGTGATACCTGCAGCAGTGAAGCAGAAGCTCTAGCTATGCCCTATATATCCAGCCTTCCAGCTGGGTTTGTACAGTATGTGCTGAAGCTTGTGTGACAGTAGTTGCCCTATTATTAGTAGCTGACCTGGCTAGATTAAAGACAGATGTGTGTGTGTTGTTTTAAACTATACATTCTTCTATGCTTAACTTCTAAGGTCTAAAAAAACTCTGTACTAATTTTTCGTCACTAAATCAACGTACCATTTTCCCCCTCTTTCTTTCCTTTTGCTAATTGCACTTCTATGGCCTTTGGCCTTGTACTCAGCATCATATATGTACTGCTCAAAGTGAAGAACGTCTCTCCTTGTTGATGTGGATCAGTATAAGCTTCATTGCAATATTCATTTACAGATACTAAATAATGACGGAATAGGATTTCATATGGAAGAAGACAGTGTGAGAAAGACTATAAATTTGGATTGTGGAATTATTGTAATGTTGTCCTGGTTTCAGCTGGGGTGGACTTAATTTTCTTCCCAGTAGCTACTGTGGTTTGGATTTAGTATGGGATTTGGTAGGTGAAGAATTTTGATATTACATGATATTTGTTATTAGTTGTTGCTCAGAGATCAAAGAATTTTTTCAGTTTCCCAGGGTTTGCTAATGTGCGAGTGCAAAAATCTGGGAGGGGTGCAGCCAGTACAGTTGACCCAAACCAGCCAAAGAAAGTGTTCCATACTGTAGACGCATGCCCAGTATGTAAGTGTTGGGCCGGGCACTGTTTGTTCGAGCCTTCGTTTGTTCGTTCAGCTGTTCGTTCCCTCTCTCGCTCTCTGGAACTTGGGGTTCCGAGAATGCTGCTGGGGAACTTGCTGTTCTGAGATCACTGCTCAGGATCATTTTAAGATTGCTCTTGGTTTTGCTCTGTGGTTGCTGCTTGGGACGGGCTATATCGGCCAAAGGGTTATTAGGCTGTGAGAAATCGTGCATAATTAGTTTTGTATATGCTATTATCATTTTTTCATTATTATTATTATCACATCATCATCATATTTTTCTTTGCTGTCCTAGTAAACTGTCTTTATCTCAACTCATGAGTTTTCCTTTCTTTCTGATTCTCCTCCCCATCCCACTGGGGAGGGAAGGGGGCGAGTGTGTGGGCAGCTGCATGGTACTTAGCTGCTGGCTGGGGTTAAACCACAACAAATTGTTTCTTTTTACCTTTCAGCAGTAGACTCTCCTGCTGTATGTCTCTATTCTGGATTAAGATCACTTTTATTCTGGAATAATTACTATGCATTTAGGAAAAAAATAATTTTCCCTCCTTCAAATCGTGCCACTTCAGATGCTGCTAAATATGTGGAAGTCTCCAAATCTCTTAAGAAACTGGTTTTTACTTACCAGATTTCATATCAAATGTGAGGCTGGTGAAGTATGTAGGCTAGGACTGAAAAGAGCTCATTCTTGAAGTACTCCAGTAGTGTTTACAGCTCCTTACTGGGTTTTTATAGTAAGGAGAAAATGCCCCAAAGGATATTGTCTGGGGAAAAATAGCACAGAATTGTGCAAATCTGCCATTTGAAAATCTAGTAAATGAATCATGATTAGGAGCTGGAAGGTTAAATCTTGGTTGCCTTAGATGGGATTATTTGGGTGGAAAAGTGAAGTAGGCTTTAGCCTATGGTGTAAGAAACACGTTGGCATCATTTTATATCATCAGGCAGAAACGGCATGCTGGAATGTGCATGTATTTGTGACTTGGAGCTAAAGCAGATGAACTGAGGAGTAATGTTAGTAATCCTGTGTGCTCAGAAACTATAAACCTGGCCTTGCAAAATTGTGGTGTTTTTTTAAAAGATAAATGGCAAGTCTGTGTCTCTTGTTGTTTGTCTTCTGGGTTTTGTAAGTCTTTCAGATTTTTGGGCTTGGGCCCTCTTCCTTAAACAGAAAGGCTAGAGACAGATTTTTTTGTTTTAAGTTAAAGCTGATGTTCTTACATAATTGCATGATTCCAGGACCTTAGCTTCAGGGAAAGTAAAAAAAAATTATCACATGGTTTACAACGAAGTAATGAAAATTTGCTATACCACATGAGTATGGCTCACAGGGTGAAACTGTTGTGCTTCTGTTTGTCCATATGAAAATGAGTTTTTCAAAACACCAAGGGGTACACAGAACAAAAAATTATCATAAAATACTCAACTCCAAAACCTGACTTCATTATAGATCGTGTTTTTTAACGCTGTGGGTTTGGGTGGTTTTTTTTTGAGAGCTTAATATATGCAGCTTGAAACAATTTTCCAAAGTTCAGCTTTCTTCCAAAATAAAAGCAAAATTCAGAGAATTAATCAGATGATCTCAGCTTGTGGCATCAACAGCCTGATTTCTATAAGGGCTGAGTATGGTGTCTGTGGTGAGCTGAGTTCCTTGAAAATGTTGGCTTGCCTATGCTGAACCCTCTTGGGGATTCAGACCTCAGAAGGGTCACCTAATGAATGGCCTTGAGGGGCTTCCTCTGCCTTATGATTGTGTCTTTGTATTTTACCTGTTCCCTCTTAATTGATGAAGCTTTTTAGACAAAGCACAAGAAGACTCACTGATGGAAACAATCCTGAATTGGCAGGAGGTGGAATAAATGTTTGAGCAGGTCTTTTTGCTGCTGCCTTCTGGCATTTTCCTTCTATATCCAGAAAGAAAAACTTCTAAGTGAAGAGGGTACAAACAATACCCATACCTGACTTTATTTTATGCCTTTCTCTGCTTGGTCGCTGTAGGTCTGACTTAAAATCTGTTGTTGCTCTGCTACCTGATGCCCATTTGTTTCTGGAAAGCCAGTTTATTTAACTTAATCTTAGTCTGGTAGAAGATATCATCTATAATTTTTGTGCTCTTTCAACTTGGAGAGTAACACAATTTTCCTGGATGGTTAAAATCCCTACTTGGATTGAGTATCAGAAAACCAGTAAAAATATGTATATTTTAAATATTGAATTTCATTTCCTTTTCCATGCATTTGACGAAAAAGAATGGCGTGTGCCAATACAGCTGCTTTTAAATGAGCCATACTGCAGCTTTTGCTGAAGTAGAAGGGATTCAAAAGCCTATTATGCATTAACCGTGCTGAAGGCACAATAGCACAGTTTCATCTAAAGTGCACTTCTGTTCTGAAAGAACAGCAGCTCTTATGGTGGCTTGTTTCTTCTTTCTCAGTGTTTTCTACAGGTAATCTGTTCAGTTTGCAAGTAACCTGGTAGCTTTTCTAGCTACTAGCAGTTCAAACTTAATCTGTGGTCTGACTTTGATGAAGTCAAATTTTGCCAGTCATTTTGCAGTTTGAATGTGGTTGTCGCTTCTACTGAGGATGTACAGGACGGTAAATAGCTTTGTATTCTACATTATTTGAGGTCTATCTCCAGCAGGTACAAGGAGGTCGTTACACTATATTTTATTCACTAAATAAGGCTGCAAAGGAACTTTGCCTGCAAACTGACTATAAAAGTATTTTTCTATACAACAGAGACGTTCATTAAACAGCATCAGTGATAATTTCTAAGGAAAACTGTTATTTCCTGCCACTCTATCTATATCCATTCATAAACGTGATCGTCTTTCATATTAGCTCTGTCACTGGTAGCCAGCTTTTCTTTTTGTCTTTGAAGGGCAGTTTTGATGCCATTGTTACATGGCATCAATGGAATAATAGTGCATTCCAGTTTTGAAATGGGTGACATCTGCCAAATAAGCTCTTCAGATGTTCTGTGGAAGGAGACTTCAACCTTGGGCCAGATTCACTTAACTGATCTGTCTTGCTTTCATATTCAAGAAGCCCAGAAAAGAGATTCTTCCAGCTATGAAATTCTGTAGTGTAGAGAAATCTGTCAAGGACAACTTCTGTGGTGGTTGTTCCTTGTACACCTGCTGAAAGAGTAATTTTGGGAACAAAGGTGGAGGTACTGGTCTACCCTGATTGTTGAGCTGTTCATTAGGCATAATACAACAACAATAATACATATATATAAAAGCAACTCTAGTGTATATTCACTAAGAAAATTGGGGAGTTATAACCCACCCTCTGAAAAAGTGTCCTTTTGTGCCAAATGGAATGTGTTGTTTCAAAGAGGGTTACTAGTTCACAGTGTCTTAAAATTATGTTACACTTTTCATAATCTTTTCAGTGAGTGCTACAGCTTGCCTGGTTGATTTTTCAGGGCACTCTGGTATTGAAACCAGACTGTCATTTTCCCTGACTACACAGCTTACTAATAGATTCGTAGTGAAATCCCTTTGCAGACGTCATTGATGTCGCAGACATTGCAGCTTCTCCTTTGCAGCAGACTTCTGGCCTTATTGTGTAGAGGTAAGCAAACTGAGTTTATGAATGGATAGGCTGAACAACAAGTATACATGCTTTCTATCCTTCAGTTCTGGAAGAGATTTTAAAGTCTGACTGGGAGCAAAAAAAACCCAAAATAAGACCTCATTGAGCTTGAGGTGATAATACCAACAATTCATAGAAAGCAAGTGGTGGTTGATTCTCCAGCTTGTTTGCAGCTGGAAGGCTTGCCCGTGAAAAAAAAATAAGGAATCATTCTTTTTCTATTGGGATGAAAAATTGCCTGACCTTTTAATAACTGTCCTTTCTTATGTGAGTCACTGTATTGATAGTTAATCCAGTCATCATCCCTTTTCAGAAACTTTTTTCCTATCAGTTAGTGATCTTGCCGGGGACATTGCTTTGTACCTGTATTTAAAAAGGACACAGCCAAGTTGAGTCCAAAACCCTGCATAGCCAGAGAGCTCCCTCTCTCAAATGAAACAAGAGGCCGTTGACCATAGAAACCATTGAATTTCAGGAAATAAAAAATGAGAGAAAGGTGAAGGGGAGGGGGGAGGTTGAATGAATGAAGCTCAAAGTGAGAAACCAGAGAGAAATTCCTTGTAGAAGGCAGCAGTTTTTACTGGTGACTGATGTCTGTGGTTAATTCACATACCAGTCATGAGGTAGTACAATTTAAACCCGTTCACATTATTCCACAATGATTATTCAGTCCTGAGTGGAGGATGAACCAGATTATTCCCCTTCGAGCTGGGAAATGACATATCTGAATAAGCCACACCAGTGCTGAACCCTGCTAATGTTTGAATTGCTTTGGCAACCTTGGCTTAGAGTAGTGTAAACACAGCTGAGGCAGAATGAGACAGTAAGTAAAAAAGGTGAGAAGGTGAAAAATGTTTTAGTATCCTAGTTTAGGAATCTGAAGTGTAAAATAAAAGGGTTTGTGTCCTTGAGTGGGGTTTTGAAGAATACACATGCGCTTTGTGGAAAACCAGTACCATAATCATAGAAGATGTTAGCAGAGTTCAGAAATTCTGTGAGTGGTCGCTGAGACCAGCAGTTTATTTCACATAAGCACGGGAGAGCTGTCAGGTGGAGGCAGATTTAGGACACTGCACTACACTGAATTAAAATCTTTTAGTGTAAGTTGTTCTTAGGCTGTAACAAAACTAGGTGTAGGTAATTTCACTTCTGTTCAGCACTGATTTAGAACTGTTCATATCCTCATTCTTGGTTAATCTGAGTGAACTTCACAGTTTGATAGCTGTACTGAAATCCTGGGTAATGGTAAGGGTGTTCCAGGCAGAGTCCAGCTGTCTTCTTGGAACTGCTACTTTGCAGTAATAAGGTTGAGATACAGCTGTATGAAGGGATCAGGCAAGAGCTGCCCATATGAGAAAATAATGGGAAATAACTAACTGTGGCCAGAGAGAAAAGAAAACTCATGATGGAGTTCTTGATCTCTAGCTCTTTAAAGGCAGTTTCTAGGGAGTGTATCAGCTGGAGGCCAGGGAGAAAAAAAAAAAAAAATCCATGGTCCCAAACCTTGGAGTCCTTTTAGAGTTATCTTGAGGACATTTCAAACCATTAACCCAAGACCCAGTATACATGAAATGCTGCCATCTGATATGCCGATGCATCCCTGTGTCATCACTGACTCTCTAGATCTTGAGATACCTTTCAATTTTCTTTTCATTGGCAGATAATTGTTAATGTATTTTTTGATTGCTTGACATTGCCTTAGTGAGTGCAAATACTTTTCTTTTTTATAAAACAGAAAAACTAAATGTAAGTCCAGGGTTTAATAAGGTATTAATGTTACTTTTTATTGTAGCTAATCCAGTCTTGTATAGATGTTTTCATAATTTCAAACTGATAGAAGGAGAGTTTTGAAGGCTATTTCATTAATACACCACCCTTTACATATGTTAAATGGATTTAATATTTTAGAGTTGAGTCAGTTATTTGCTTCATAAGCTGCCACTTACCATTGCACAGATAATCGCATTTGGCAGCCCTCTTTTGGTTGAGCAATGTGAATGGAGTTAATATACCACAGAGATAAAATTTACTCATAATTCTACTGTCTGTGAGGTGAGGGCTATGGAGGAGGATGCTTACTGTGCCTTCTGCCATATGGTACTTTGCCTGGAAATAGAAAGCTTGATCTTTGGCATCACGTGGCATTACACTGATGCACAAATGTCTCTCAGAGAAGTTGGGTGGTATTTCATATCATTTCATTGCATTTCATTTGGATGCTCGGTTGCTGTCCAGGTGGTATAATCCATGAAACCAGTTTACTAAAGAGTTATCTCTAAAGGAATTTCCTTCAAGAATTTTTAAGTAAACATGTGTGTTTCTTTGAATTGCCTATTCCTGATTTGCTTTAACACTTGTGCTTAGATTCATATCCAGCAGAAGCTTAACTGAGTATTTGAGGGAAAATCCACATATCATCCTACTACAGAAAACTGGAAACAGCTGTCTAATGGGAATGGGAGCATAAAGCTTGGTAATTCTTATTTTTCCAGGTAACACCGACGATTATCAATGAATTGTTCATTTTTTCTTCTTTAATCCTTACAAGATTTTTAAGTTACCAGCTTTCATTTATGAAACCACTTGCTAAGTATGCTGTTTTTCTCCACTGACAATTCAGAGTTAAGGGCATATAAGTGTTTGTGGTGTTAGAAATGGTTATTTTAAAGTTTGAGATTTATGTGAATATTTTTTCCATAAATTTAGGCTTTCTGTAATTCTGTAAAAAAATATAGCTTTAATCTACTATGGCACATTTGTGATTTTTTTAATGACTTAACATTTATTATATCTAATTTAGGAAGTATTATTAAAAAGGACTTTCATACAACACATTTTATATATGAGTAAACTAGTTTCACTGTGATAATATGATCTTCGAGTTGACTTTTTTTTCCCCCACCGTTAACACTGGAATATATAACTAAAACAAGTCAATACTTTCCTGTGAGCAAAAGCAAGCCTGCCTTTCTTTCCTAAAGCACACAATTGCTGTTCCAATGCTGACAGTGCACAGGTTATGCAAGAGGATTAGATGAGCGTATTAAGCCATTACCCGAGCCTACCTACATTTCTGGCTGTACTGAGCTCACCACAGCCATTTCTGAGACTGTTGCCACTTCAGCACCTGAGCTGAAACGTGTGAAACGTGACAGAGGACTGTCCCTCTTGACATCGGTAAAGAGAACATGAGGGGAATTCCTCCCATTGCCATCAGGATGCTCTCAAAGCAGAAAACCTTCTTTCTGTAAAAATCTTCCCAGTGCACTGATTTTGAAGAACAGTATGGGCCAAAGCCACAAATGTTTTGAAATCAAGTGCAATTCTAAGACATACTTATCCCATTCATTGCAACTCAGCTCCTATAGGACCCCTGTATTCAGGGAGATCTGGTTGGTAGAAGTGATGATTTTCTGGCTTTCACTCAAATCTTCTAACAGATTATATTAGTACAGAATTATAAATTAGTGCAAGTTGCAGTACTGTGAAGGCTGTTGCAAGTTCAACTCTTGGTGCACAAACTGTTGACATTTTACTGCTAACACCAGGTAACGATGCGTGCATTTGCTTGACAGGTATAAAGAAGCTCCTTTCTGCACACAGTGAGGAGTTCATTTGCTGTCACTGAGACACAAATACATGTGTGTGAGCGCAACACCAGGCCTTAGGAAGGTGAGGCTCTTCAATGTGAAAAGGGAATCGTACTTAAGCAGAAATACAGTAAGTGCAGAGGAGCCTAAAGCTGCTAGCAGTGCTTAAACAAGTGACACAAATTTGAAATATTGAAGCTGGCTTGCGAATATGATTATAGCGGGGATAAAAGTGGACGTATGTAGTTCTGTCTTCCATCCATCCTTCTTCCCCTTACACCTCTTTCCCGTCTGAGTCTAATGATCAACAACCCCTGAATGCAGGGCAAAGGGGTAGGTACCGCAATCTGTAGATGTAACATGTGCTGAAGGGACAGAGGAACAACATTAAAAGGAGAACTGGGCTTCTGTGTATGTCATTTGCCTAACCCTCTTCCTGCAAAGGCAGAGTGGAGCTGATTGCGTGTGTCCTTTCAAACAGCTACAGCTCCCTTCTCCCTATGAGGAGAAATTAAAGAGTTGTAACAGGCTTGAATGCTTAGCAGGTATTAAGAGTTGGCATGTTTGTTGCCTCTCTGAGTAAATCAACTGCTGATAAGGTGAAGAAATCACATGTCAAGGTAGGTTATAAAACCACAGATCCACGTGGTTGTTGAGATGTTCTGTCAGGCTTAGGAGATTTTGAAACTTAACTTCATTGGCAGAGTGCCTGTCACAGTATGGATAGGGCATATGGGAACAGTGCTCTGATAGTACCCAGGGGTAATCCGGTAACAGCATAAGTCTGGACAGGTGTCACTGGCGTGCCTGGGTTACCCTGGCTGCTGTCTTCCAGATCTTCACTCCAGAGCCATGCAGACAGCTTAAGCTGTGCAGCTCCTATTAGATTCCGCTCTGAGGCATGCTAGTTGCGTGCCTTGCGTAGCTCTTTAGCCACAGACAGCTCCACCAGAGCTTTTTGTCAAAGGTGAGCTATCCTTTCTGTCATGGCATAATCAAGGATTTTTTGTTTCTATCACTCGGGGAAAAAAAAGGCGGTGGTGTCCCCTCCCAGTTGTGGCTTCTTTTGTTTCCCCATTCATTTCGTGATTGAGGAGAGGGAACAAGCTGCAGAATGATGACAGTTCAAATATAGACTTGGCTTTCTTGGTGCCCTCCCTTCCCCCTCAATAAATCTGTGCTTGATAAGATGAGCTGCAGGAGCCAGGGGTTTGCAACAGTAACAGCAGGATAAATATTTCTGTATTTCTAGCTGATTTTAAGATGATTGGTATATGTTCCCCTCCTTTTT
Organism: Podiceps cristatus; assembly: GCA_000699545.1. Taxonomy (NCBI): domain Eukaryota; kingdom Metazoa; phylum Chordata; class Aves; order Podicipediformes; family Podicipedidae; genus Podiceps; species Podiceps cristatus. The sequence goes on along the minus strand of KL258015.1, from coordinate 30,827 downwards.
TTGGGAAAGGTTAACCCCATTAGATATACTGCTCTTTATTTCATCTCTTTCTACCATCTGTTCTGTCTCTTTTCAGCAGAAACTGAGATGCAGCTCCCACTCGGGCTGCCAGATAGATCTGTCTCCCATATATGAGAAAATATCTCCATGTGAAATAGAGTGGTGCCCTGCTGCGCATGCACATCAAATTGTACCATGAGGGCAGACCGTGCTCTCTCCAACTCCATGATAATGTCATATCTCCTCTGTCAGCTCATAGAGATGAGGGAATACCATCGCTCCCCTCAGTTAAGTGATGTTGATTCCCAGGCCTAAGCTGGGAGCCAAGGGAATTCAAACAGCCTTTTCCTGAGCAACCAGGTTATCTTAGCAGTAGGTAAGAACAACAAATCTTTGTTTAAAATATTAAAATCACGATACAGTGAGTATATAAAGATCAGTGCATGTAGATAAGGTATACAGAATTTATAGATGGTAATTACACGAAACCCATGATTATCTGGATAATAAAACCATAAAGACAGCAAATGCTTGTCAGACTTTACCTTGGAACTTACTGGCAGGTGGCCATTTCATTAAGGAAGAAATCTTACTTACGAAGCTCCAGAGCCTTGCTTCATTTCCCTGACTTTTAAAGAACATTTTGTAGTGTCTGTATGTGAGAACAATTGCATGCCATCAGTTCTGTGTAGAGAGGAGCATTATCTTTGGGAAAAGCTACCTTCATGTTAATTCATTTAAAATTACATCTGTGGGGCAAGCAGATATTTATTGCAGGTAGTTAGTTATTACAAATACTACATCTCCAGACTATATATGAAGCAAACCAGTGAAGCTGGTTTGCTTTTGCTTGGTTATCAGATGCCTGGGCTCATTTCTGTGTTCTGACTCTTACTTTTGACATCTTTAAGTCTTCTGATCTCCTATTTAGTATTAACTTTATATAAGAAAAGTCATATTGGAAAGATCAGAAAAGTGTAGTAACTTTTATTGTGCTTCTTGAAACTTCAGTTTATAGTGTTGTAAACATTTTTAATGTTACACTGTGAAGTATTTTACAGTCAACTGAATGAGATTACCAGGTAGGTAATACCTTCCCAGATGACACATCCATTTTGCCACGTTTTAGGATAGGGACATATTCCCTCTGCTGTATGGTGGCGGGGTGGGGGGTAGGGGTGGTGGGGGGGGGTGCTCCTGGCACAAGTACCTGTGATGGGAGCTGCAAACCTTTGTATCAGATTATGTGAAAAGACATAGCCCATGTGCAGGGTCACGTTACCATTGCTAGAGACTCAGGCCAGGGTTCTGGTCTCTGCTGTCCTAGTGTATTGCTGGAATATGTGTTTTCTCGCAGCCACAGCTTGAATGGAGGAGACAGATGGGGGATGCAATAAGAAAAATAGCATACATGTCCGGAATATATCCCTGTGGGCATGGTATTTTAGCCAGTGATGCAAGAACAACCATGTTGTATAAGACACCAGCACCTGTAGTTCTGGGTCTTTTCTTCCAAAGAAGTCTCCTTAATGCTTTTTTAGTTATTAATAATTTTAGTTAATATTAATTGTTAATGGTCAGAATTTAGTTAAAACCACATGCTTTGGGTGCTGATTAATTTTTTTGCCATACTTTATTTCATGTAGAAGGGAATAACTCCTCTTGAGAAATTTTGTGTTTGTCAGCTTGTGTAGCTGACAAGTTCTTAAATTTGATGGTAGTCCAGTATTATTCCAGAAGGGTATTCCCCACGATTGCTACACAGAGGGAATGATATTACTGTGTTTTATTATATATATTACATATTACTATATTGCTATATATAGCAGTATATTACTACAGAGAACCTGCTTGGTTCTGTTGGCATCTTAAAAGGTTTATTTATAGTTAAAAGCATTGCAGATTGCTGCATCTTTACCAAGAGTTTGTGGATTATCCTGCACTGTCTTCCAGTAAAAGAGAAGAATGTCAACTGTAAATACACAGTGTCTCAAAACTACAATGCAACCAATTTTCTCCTAGTTTATGTATATTTCCACTATCCTTTTCCTTGTTCAAGGGTAACAGTGATGAAAACCAAACAGAAAGGAAGGTGTTTTATTCACATATTTTGATTTTAGAAATGCTTGAATTTGTTTGGCTCAGTAGGCAGATGTCTTTTATTTAAAGCGTTGTTTGCATTTGTATAGCAATACTATTGTCTTAAAGTGTTTTGTAAGGTCACAAATCTCTTTACAGTGCAAATCATGGCCCTTGAAGACTGTGGAGTTCTGTAGCAACCCAGACCCGCTTTCTTGAAGGTAGTCCTGCTAAACATGGGTGTGCTGGTGGTCTTTAGGCGCTGAAGTACACTGTGTACCCTTGAATGGTATTCCGTCATTCAATGAGTGATTGGGTATTATTGTGTTACTGTGGTGATGCATTTGTGTATTTCTATCCACTATTGCTTTCATTTTTCCGGGTGATTACAGAATGAGGACCAGGAATAGAGAAGATGTGGCACTTCAGGACATGGTTCACTGGTGGATTTAGCAGCGTCAGATTAATGGTTAGACTTGATGATCTAAAAGGTCTTTTCAAACCTAAATGATTCTATGATTTACCTAGGAGTACCTAAACAAAATGTAGTATAGATCCATATATTTTTTTGTTGTCTGAGATTTAAAAGAAAAGATGCACCTATATCTTGGGAAAGCTCTATTCAACATATTAAGTGCTGATATCCATTCCAGACAGAATACAACAGTAAGAACAGGTCTTCCTGAAAAGCCTGATGAAAATCAGTATAGGAATTGCAGTCAGTCATTGTTGATGAACTTTTATTTTGTGCTAAATATTTTATAGACTGTTAGTTTTAAACAAAACTGTAGTGACTTTCAAATATTAGGTTGGAGCATTTAGAGAGGTTTTATAAAATGGTAACTTTGACTTTTGGAAGGAAGGTACGATTTATGTATGTAAGGTTTTAAAGAGTGCCTTCTGCCAGTGTTTTAAGTTTAAAAAAAAAAAAAAAAAAAAAAAAAAAGGTAGGGGGCACTAAGGAAAAACCAGAACTATGGGATCTTCAACTTTGCATGGAGACACTGTTCAAGTCTTTGTCAAAATAGACATATGCAGCATATGTAGGTGTGCATAGTACAGATGAGAAGAGGCACTTTTGTATTTATATAAAACTCAAAGATTGAGGAGATGAGAAGTCATTCAGGTCTTTGAAACTAGATTATCCTCTCAACTGCAGCTAAGATTTTCAAGTGTGTTTGGTGATTAACTCAAATTAACAGTTAACTCAAATTTAAGATACTCTAAAAAGTGTAATTTTCAAAGAGTTACAGTCCAACATAAGTCCTGAAAATAAGGCTGATTCAGTGTGTTGGAAGTTTAGTAGCTAAAAACATCAACCATGACTCAAATTTTTGGTTTCTATGTTCATGGTTATTGTTTGCAGAATTGTATCGAGAAATTGAGAAAATACACCATTGAAATTAAAAATGGAACAGCATAAATATCTTATATTGTGCTCTTAAGCATTTGTTTAAACTGGCAGTGTTGAATATGGGGAAGAGGATCATATATTCCCTCTGTTTCCTTCTTCAAATTTCAGTATATTATGGTAAATTCCTAAGAACCTTCTGGAGTTTATCTTGTTGTCAGCCTACATCCACAACTCCTTGTGGAAAGGAACATCTCTTTCTGAATAATAATTTACTGACTTCAATGCATATGGATTCCAGTGGCTGAAATAATTTTCACCCTTAAACTTCCCAGACTTCTGTCTGAGGCACTGTAGATCTCTATCCCTGCCTGTCTTGTCAATCTGGATGGTTTTTATCTCATCTATTTCTTCAAGCCTTTGATTTAGTTGCTGTCTTTGTCTCCACCATCCGGAAGCTTTTTTCAGTCACTTGCCTTTGTGTGGAACATGGATCCTTTAACTGAGCTCTGCACAGTTTAACTGTCACCCAGAAATAATCCCAAAACTCCCGTCTTCGCACATTCCTATCGTCCACCTACCATTTCTGTTTCATTCCTTCCTTCGCCAGATTGAGGTAGTAGACTTTCTGGAGAAAGTACTTGGAATCACTTTAATCTTTGTGAAACGATTTGGAAGACTGTGCACCCCATGGAAGTCTGTAATTAAGAACCTGATGGAAGCTTACAACTGTTCTGTAACTTTACAGGCAAGGCACACTTAAAGCCAGCAATATTATTTTGGGATGGATTTTTGTGCCTGTGCCAATCACTTTGGAAGTGTATTTAGAGAAAACACAAAGGAGACGATAGTAAAAGTAAGACATTAAGAATCTGAAACTCTTAGTACAGTGGAGGTTGGTTTGAGTCCCTGGCATGATGATAATGAATAACCCCTAAGTATCAGTTCTCTTTTTTTCTACAGAACAGAAGGGAGACTCTGAGGTGGCAAGCTATAATGTAATACATTAGAAGGTACAGTCCTGTTTGGTCATGTGTTTCTACAGATGCATCCTTATATTTCAGTCTTCTGTTTATAGATACTGTAATTTAAAAAAAAAAAAAAAAAAGTTATATTTCTCTTTCAGCCATTAATGAATTTCCTGAAGATGTATTTACAAATAAAGAACGGCAGGAAGGAGGAGTTCTGCTTCATATCATTGCCGTAAGTTTTCCTCTACTGTGCTTCATTTTTATTTGCCTTTTCTTTGTCTTGTAAGATGTTAATTGTCTTAGTGGCCTTATCTATATGGGTACAAATGCTCAAAAGGTAACATATTAGGGACGTGGTTTAGTGGTGGACTTGGTAGTGTTAGATTAATGGTTCTGTTCAGTGATCTTAAGGGTCTTTTCCAACCTAAATAATTCTATGATTTATTTAAGAAAATTATGTAAGTCTGAATTTGGAGTGCCTGTGCATTCATCTTCTTGGAGTGCAATCCTGGCTGCATGGATCAGACTTGTATTTGTTTGTATTTCATCTTGTATAAAGAAGGTTTGGGATTCCTTTGCTGATGACATCAAGCATGATGTGGAAGATTCTTGATTCTCTTTCTTTCCTATTACGTCTCTATGCAAAAGATGCAACTGAAATTTAAAATACACCAAAAGCCAAAACCAAAAAAAAACCCCCAAAACCAAAAGAAAACAACCCACAAACACACAACCCTGAAGAAATATAGAAAATGTCATGTGGAGTTTAGGATTTTATTGTAGAAAAAGCCCAACAAGTAAGTCTTGCGGGCTCCAGTTTTTCATTCTCATCTCAGGGAAATAAAAGTAGAAAGGCATTGTGTTTGATGGACAACAGCAGGATTAGGCCCACTGCATGAGCACAGCACATAAAGACACAAGACAGTGGGAGTATCACATGTATGCAGGTAACTAGGATCATCCCTAAGAGGTCTGGTGCAGTGAGCCATGGTCAGACTCTGCTTGTTTCCATGTGTGACTATTTCTTGAGTATTGTTAATCAATGTGACGTTACTTTCTATTTAATTACATGGTCCAATAATTAATGGAAAATATAGATGATGACTATGTAACTTTGTAAGCCTTACCCATTACTTTCCTTTCTATGAAGTCTGTGGTACCCAATTATGTCAAACTGTGGTACCTTTCATATTCTAGGGTCTGGCAAATGTTCTTGTTCTAAACTTAATCTTACATTCAAGAATCTAGTTTTATGCCATAAATTGATCAGCAGAGAAGTTTTTATTTGGAATGGAATAAAAAATAAAGCTATGTATTTCTGCTAGTCTGAATAAATATAGCATTGCTGCTTTTCCTCTTTTCATGTACAGGGAAATTCTGAAGTATTTCCTGAAATTATTTTCTTTACAGGCTCTTTATATGTTCTATGCTTTGGCTATAGTATGCGATGACTTCTTTGTTCCATCCTTAGAGAAAATTTGTGAGGTATGTTAAAGAACTTTATTCCTCTTTTGGAAATCTATTTAGAGAATATTATAGAATTAAACATTTTGTGCCATTGTTATTTGGAGTTCATTCTTGTCAACTTTTTGGCCTCAGGCCTTTTCAAATGATTGCAGCTTTCCATCAAAAAGTAAACCTGTGGTCTGGCACGTTGGTCCCCCTGGCCACATTCAATGAGAAAAAATGAGAGATTTAATGAGATCAGATGGCAAAGACTGGTCTTAAATTGCCTGAAGCATGTAGCTAGCATGGATGTGACATATGGATGAGTTGGGTTTATTCTTGTACTCCTGTTTTCAAAAGTCATTTGTGAAAAGAAATCATACATAGACAAATTAATGTGTTGGCTATGCAAATTTTATTGCACATCTAGCACTGTATCATCAGGAGAAAGCAAGGATATGTGGTCCTAACATAAAGTGGAGAAGAGTGAGGAAAGGGAGAATGTATGAGGAAAGTATGTACCTTGGTTTGATATGGATTGAGAATACATATTTTTATATGCAAAAAAAATAGTAAACTGTAATTCCTTGAGAAGGAATAGTAAACTGTAATTCCTTCTCTGTTGAGAAGACTGCAAAATTACATGTAGGATTCTAATTAAGTGAGTTAATGGGGACAGGGTAGAATTTATACTTGACATGTTAATGTTGTATTAGGTAAGGCTTCGGTGAACTACTACAAAATGAATACAAAATACAAAACACATTTTTTGTTTTTTAATTCCTTTTTGAAGGCAAAATGAAAATCTCTCTCCTTTGCTTTTTAACAAAAATGTGTGTGACCATTTTCTGAAAAATTCCTGTAGCTAGTTAAAAAAATCTGTTTTCCTATGGATATATGTACTAAATTCCTCTTAGTGTTACTCAGAGCTATATGCTTACACTTATCAATAAAAGAACAAATGGAAGATTAAAGGAGCTGGCCAGTAACAGTAAAATACTCAATAGGGATCTTTTCTTTCCCTTTTCAGATGTTCTGTTTTCAGCATGCACCTTATACACCATATTTAAGTTGTACCAGTTGGGTTGTACTGATTGAGTTGTCCCTGGTCCTTCATAAAATCTTTGCCTCTTGTCCCATGTTCTGCTGGATGTTAAAATAGCTGTGAGGAATTCAGATAGCACACTTAGGTTTGAGCTCCTGCAATGGGATAACTGGTAATAGATCAAATAGTACAGTAAGGGCTTGAGTATGTTTTGTCAAGTTCTGTAGGAAGTCGTTTTCATCAGCTCAAAATGAAGCATACTGACTGAAAAATACAAGGTTTCTGTTCTGGTCTTTTTGTCACTGTTCACTTCTCTATTCTTGGAAGAAAAATAAGGTACTAAAGATGAGTCTAGAGACTCTCAAAAAGGAAAAAGCTCCTCCATGAAATCTTCTTTATAGTTCAAGGGGAAGATCTTCAGACAGTATTAAATTGATGCAGCCCACTTGTGGAGCTACACATGTTTCTGCTGGTCTGAGAACTGTTAACTATATCCTATTAGAGCTTAAGAGACACTGTCGTAAAAATAGATCTGTCTACAGTACACAGGCCTCTCTGTGTCTAATTGGACTAATTTTGTCTGTGTCAGCAGACTCACTTTTGATTAAGTAGTTGTAAAGTGAAGCCAGAATCAGGCCTGCTGTTTGTAAGATTTATTCAGAGGTTATATTTTTCTCTAACAGATTTTTATTTTCAAATTTTAGAAGCCACAAAAATGGCCCTTAATTCTTGAATTGTGTTTAGAGTTCCAAAAGTAAAATAATGAAAACAATTTGAGATGTTTGCAATCTTTTTGAATCTGCAGAAATGCTGTTCTCTAATCAGCTACATGTAAGCCACAATTGGCTATTCAGTTATACATAAGTAGGCAATTTTATCCGACACTTCACCAAGTTAGGGTAGAAGCATTTTACTGCTCCAGAGTATATTTGCCTTCTCAAAAGCCAGTGTCTGATTTTGTATCAGAGTGACTGTTCATCCTTTAATAGCACAGTGACCAGAAAGTGAAGAGCTTCTGCCTTTGTAACTGCAGAACTGTGCAATGTTAATACAGTAGCAGTGCTGAAATTACCAGTGCTTTTCTTCCAGAAACTACATTTGAGTGAAGATGTTGCTGGAGCCACATTCATGGCAGCAGGGAGCTCCACTCCAGAACTGTTTGCATCTGTTATAGGTATGGAGCCCACACACTAGCTTTTATGAGATCTGCTGTTAAAAAAACCAGCAGCAGATCAAGCAGAGGTATCCAAAAGTACTACAATTCTTCTGTCAATTTATAATCAGCAATTGCAGCTGTCAAGTAGTCTGTGGTTCATGGTATAATTAACTACTCAAAATATCTCATGAAACTGTGAATCTCCTCTCAAAACACAGAGAGAAATGGCTGATTCTGAACATAGGAAGTAAAAGAAGAGATTTATTGCAGTCCCCTGAGAGAGAATTTGAGATACTTGATGCCTATTTGGCTTCTTTCTTCACAAATAAAGAAAATTAATTTTAGCAAGGAAGTATCAGAACAGGGAATATAGGAAAAAAACAAATTAATGTATAGGTAAGTGAGACCTATTAAAGGCAGTATTACTTACAGAATTATTTGGAGTAATCTCTGAAATATTAAAGATTGTTGTGTAGAGAGAAAGTCTAAATGGTAAAAGCAGTGTACCTACTAACAGAAGGAAAAACACAGGATTACACTGATAGAGAAGAGGGAAAGCTGCCAATTTCATAGAAACGTAGACTAGTTTCGGTTGGAAGGGGCCCTTAAAGGCCATCTAGTCCACCCCCCTGCCATGAGCAGGGACACCTTCACCTAGATCAGGTTGCTCAGAGCCCCGTCCAGCCTGACCTTGAATGTTTCCAGGGATGGGGCATCTACCACCTCTCTGGGCAACCTGTGCCAGTGCTTCACCACCCTCATTGTAAAAAATGTCTTCCTTACATCTAGTCTAAATCTACTCTCTTTTAGTTTAAAATCATTCCCCCTTGTCCTATCGCAACAATCCCTGCTAAACAGTTTGTCCCCGTCTTTCTTACAGGACCCCTTTAAGTACTAGAAGGCCAAAAATGTTTGCCCTGAGCCTTTCCTTCTCCAGCCTGAATAACCGCAACTCAGCCTGTCCTCACAGCAGAGCTGCTCCAGCCCTTGGCTCATTTTGGGTGCCCTCCTCGGGACCTGCTCCAGCAGCTCCGTGTCTCTCCTGTGCTGAGGCCCCAGAGCAGGAGGCAGCACTGCAGGTGGGGTCTCACCAGAGCAGAGCAGAGGGGCAGAATCCCCTCCCTCGACCTGCTGCCCACGCTGCTGGGGATGCAGCCCAGGATGTGGTTGGTTTTCTGGGCTGCGAGCACACATGCTGGCTCATGTCCAGCTTTTCACCCACCAGTACCCCCAGGTCCTTCTCCATAGTGCTGCTCTCAATCCATACTCTGCCTGACTTGCTCTGACCCATGTTCAGGACCTTGCACTTGGCCTTGTTGAACTTCATGAGGTTCACCTGGGCCCAGCTCTCCAGCTTGTCCAGGTCCCTCTGGATGGCATCCTGTCCCTCAGGTGTGTCCACCACACCACTCTGCTTGGTGTCATCTGCAAACTTGCTGAGGATACACTCAATCCCACTGTCTGTCATTGATGACTATATTAAAGACTGCTGGTGCCAATATGGACCCATGAGGGACACCACTCATCACCGATCTCCATCTGGACATTGAGCTGTTGACCACTACCCTCTGGA